>VDFB02000013.1:66032808-66105054 GCA_007258455.2 Sequoia sempervirens | reverse complement strand
CCGAACCTCTGAAAGAGTCCGAGTTGGAGATGGAGGCCGTGCCTGAGGAGGTCAAGTCGGATGAGCTTCATTCATAGAAAACAAAGTGCATCGTAAATTTGAACGGTCAAAGACCATGTTCAAATTTAACCTTGCAAAGGGCCTGTGTTCAAGCCGTGAAGATGGTGGACTGATCTGAGTGCAAGAGCAACGTTCCATACTGTGTCAAGTATTTGCATCCATCAGAATATTTAAAGAGATAAGTATTCTTTGTTTGCTGAGTTATATCATTTAGTTGGATCTTGTAATTAGTAAAGAGAAATAGTGGTTTCTCTTGAATTGTGTTCACTAGCATAAGATCCTTTGTAAATTTCATTTATTGCAAGTTAGTTCATGCTGGCTGTGAAATATTTCTGAGTGTGACTCTGAAATAAAAAGAGAATTGCATTCTCGATGGTGATTAGTTGGTCACATCGATATCATTCTCTAATGCATGAACTGTGATAGAGCCTTTAACTCTTGGAGAGAGTTTGTTCTACATGCTAACTGCATAATGCATTCAAGAAATCTGTAGTCGTGCATATTGTTTTTTGTTGTGCTGAGTTTGGCACTCTCGAGAGGAGTAAAAGATGGAAGAAAGAGTTATATCAAAATTATATAAAGATAAGTTTCTTTAGCCCTTCATTCTGATTTTTTTTATATATTTCTCTTTAGGCTGATTTATTTATTTATGATTTATTTATTGTTCATAAACTCTTATGTATTCATGCTATAATCTAAAACCTTGTATGATTCTAGCATTGATATTTCTTAGGATAGTTATAAAATGTTAGTAATCTCTCTCTAAAATGCTTTCAGGATAGTTCTAGGAACAAGAAGGTGATGAGAGATTGCTTAGTGATGAAAAGCCTAAGGCAGCTTGTGAGGAAGTCATGCCAACCAAAGAAATGATCAAGCGTGAAGTCACAACTTGCAGCCATGAGACTGAGTTGGTGGCTAGAGGAAGGTCATTTCCAGAAGTCTTCTTTGCAATCTCTGAAGCAGGGATCAAGAGGGAGTTTTGTGACTCACTAAGAAGAAGTGAAGGTTGCAATGTTGCAAGGCCAAGTGTTAAATCCTTGAAAGACCTCTTTAGCTACTGAGATCAGAATTGCACAAGACAGTCATCTGGATTTGATATTGGTAGCTCCGCAAACCTATTCAGAATAGAGTAATCTACAATGAGGATGAGGAGGTCAAACCTGAACTCTCTACAGTACCAGAGGTGTATGCTGGAATCCATTTCTCTAAGGCAAGCATTGCAGGCAATCTTAGACGATGAGGTCAGAAGATTGATGCAAGTACTTGAAGATGCAGATGGGAGCATTGAGAAGTACAAGGCAAGATTTGTGGCTTGTGGGTTTTCACAGAAAGAGGGAGTTGATTATGAAGAAACATTTGCTCCTGTTGCTCGCTATACTTCTATCAGAACCATCATTGCCATTGCTTCATCTAGAGGATGGAAGTTTCATCAAATGGACATGAAGACATCTTTTCTCAATCATGTGATTGAGGAAGAATTTTATATAGAGCAACCTGATGGATTTGAGGTTCATGGGAAGGAGTCTCATGTTTGCAAGCTAGAGAAGGCCTTGTATGGTCTTAAGCAAGCTCCTCGTGCATGGTATGAAAGGATTGATCGTTACTTGTCAAGTTTGGGCTTCTTGAAGAATGATGCTGACTTTAAGGTAATTGATGGTGAAGCATTGATTTTATATGAGAAGATCACCTGATTCTCAAGTGTAAGGAGCTGGCTTTTTGAATTTGAGATGAAGGACCTTGGGACCATGCATTACTTCCTTGGCTTAGAAGTCTGGCAGAAACCAGATGAGATGATTTTGATTCAAGGGAAGTACACCATTGATGTACTTAAGAGGTTTGGTATGATGGATTGCAAATCTATGTCTACACCCATGAAGACCAACCTACATAAATTGAAGGAGGTTGCAGCTAGTTCAGACTTGGTGGATTCTACATTGTATAGACCGCTGATTGGGTTCTTGATGTATCTAGTTAACACTAGACCAGATATTTAGTATGTTGTGAGTGCATGTGTGAACCGAGACAGATACATCTAGTTGCAGTGATACATATCCTGAGATACTTGCGTGGCACAGTTGGATATGGGTTGAGATATTCTTTAGATGCAGACTTGGTGCTACATGGTTACATTGATTCTGATTGGGTAGGGTATGTCACAGATTAGAAGTGCACCTTTGGTTGTTGCTTCAGGTTGGGTTCTGCTATGATATCCTGGTGCAGCAAGAAGCAGTCATTTGTAGCATTGAGTACAACAAAGGTAGAGTATATTGCAGCTTGTATGGCAGCTCGAGAAGCAGTGTGGCTTCGGAAACTCCTTGCAGGATTGTTTGGACAATCATTGGAGCTGACTTTTATTGTTTTCCTTAATGCATTTTCCTCTGAGACGGAGGAATTTGAGGTGCAAGCCCTTGTTAATGCATTTTCCTCTGAGACGGAGGAATTTGAGGTGTAAGCCCTTGCTAATGCATCTTCCTCTGAGACGGAGGAATTTGAGGTGTAAGCCCTTGTTAATGAGTTCTTCTCTATAAGAGAAGTTCGAGGTGAAATCCCTTGTTTCCACCCTCTGAGAGAGTCATGGTGGATGTCATGTGTGTGACTCCATGACACATCTTGTACTTGTGAAAGTCATGTTGAGGTGACAACATCACGCAAGTGATGAACACTTGTACACACCATAGTATGGTTGTAGCCATTATGGTTGATATCATGTTGAGGTGATATCTAAATATCACAATGAGGTGATATTCTTCTTTTCACATTTGGTTGTAGCCAATGTGGTAGACATCACGTTGAGGTGATATGTCTTGTGCAGCTGGAATTACTCTCTCTAGCTGAGAGGGAGTGTTGATGATAAATGCAGCTTCGTGCGATTCCTTCTAGCCTATCTATTTGTGATTGAGAAAATTAAATGATAGCTTCTAGCTATTTAATTTATATGTTGTCATGTGAAGAGGCACTTCACTTCTTTTATTTGTTTATCATGACTTGGCCGACCTCCCTTGATATTTGAATTATTTAATTTGTAATTTATTATCCTTGTGGCCGACCTTGTTCTTGAAGAGGTGCGACCTCTCCCAAGCAATGTATAAATACAAGATCATCTCTACCTGCGAATTTCTTCAAGAGCAGGTTGCGAATTTCTTCAAGGGCAGATTTAAATATTAAGGAGGTGCAGATTATTTATCTGTCATTGCATCTTGTGTAGGTGCTGAAGATTGGCCTTGTGATTGGCCTCATTGTAAAGAGAATTGTTGCCACTATTTATATATATAAGAGAGATCTTTGTTGCTGGGTTTTTCTCCCTCAAGAGGAGGGTTTTCCCAGGGTATCTACTGTGTTATTATCTGATTTTGAATTAATTTTCTATGCATTTAATCTGATCACATAAAAACAACACATAATCTGTTCAACTTTTGAAAAATTTAAAAGAGGTAATGAGCTCATGTTTATACTTGCAATTCCTAATTTTTCATTACTATGTGTTGTAAAATGTGATGCATCAAGAGAAGCTATTGGAGCTGTTCAACTCAAGGGGGACATCTCATAGCATTTGAAAGAAAAAAATTGAATGATTTGGAAAGAGGATATTCAATTTATGACAAACAAATGTTGCCCATTATGCATGCATTGGAGATTGTGTTTGGTTTGTGGATGATTTGTTCTTAAAACTAATTAGAATAGCTTGAAATTATTTTTGGGACAAAGATATTTGAACGATCACCAACACGAATGGTAAGTTAGAAACATATGATTTTGACATAGAGTATATGAAAGAAAAGAAAAATGTTGTGGCCAATGCCAATTCTAAGAAACCTACTCCATGTTCTCTTTCAACTATTTTTTTTGATTGGAAAGTTGCTATCATGTTTGAATATGCTAAAAACATATTTACCTCTAATCTTCTTGATGATGAAAGATAATAGCTATATAGTGGTGGAGGGACTCATCCTTTACAAAACAATCCTTTTAGTACATGAATGACACACCTTTAGCAAGTCATCAAATATATTACAAGATTTACAAGCAAATCCATGAAATATTTTCATGGAAAGGGCTTAAAGAGGATGTGCATAAGAAAATGTAATGTCCCCTTTTGGCGCTTAGCCAATTTGTGCACATTTAGCCATTTTCCAAGTCTTTCAAAGGCTAATTGGTTAGTTAGGGAGAACTCCAACATTCTTGGAGAAGCATTTGATCAGTCTTGCAGAGCAATTGTTCTTGGTTTTGAGTTCAGTTGGTTAGTTGGAGCCCTTTGATGCTTTCAGAATTGATTTCTGACCTTTTGGGTGCCTTCCAAACATCTTGGAGGAGTAGGCTATGTTTATAAAGTCACCAAGTTGATTTCAGTCATCTTCCCACTACTTCAATTTCATCATAGTGTGGTCAGAATTGGATTTCGATGATGTTGTAGTACTTTCTGCAACTTAGGTGAGTTATTAAGTTATTTAATTGATATTTCACTAATGTCTAATGTTGAGAAATAATTAAAGGACAACTTAGTGTAATAGCTCATTGGAAAGGTGATTAAATGTTTGCACATAATGAATTATTTAATTTAAAGCAAAAAGTGCTTTCGGGGAAAAAATGGCAAAAAAACACTTTTTCAGAAAAAAAGAAAAAAGTGCTTTTTTCAAAAAGCAGCTGAAAAGTAAAAACAATTTTTCAAAAAAGCAACAAAAAAAAGTTATAAAAGGAGGTGTTAGGGGCTCATTTGGATATGCTGAAGTTTTCTCATACTATTATGTTGTTGGATTAAACCTGTGAGTTCTTCCATAATCTTTTGAGGACGAAAACCCTCATTTGATTTCTAGTTTTGGATTTGAGAGATAATCCCAAGCTCGATTGGAGTGATTTCATTCCAAAGATCAGCATTGCGCTTCAAATCAAGTTTCAGTTTTGGAGGTTGGTGAAATGAAGATCTATTAAGTGTTTTGAGATGTGTTGGATGGAGTTTGAAGGGAGTTTTCCAGTATTTTTCTTGTAGGTGTGTTTGTATGCCCCTTTTCTAAGTTTCCAAAGCACCAACAACAATGTTTCAATTCTGATTTGTCCAAAGTACAACAGCAAAAAGGGTGTTTTCAGACCTATACTAGCCTTCTAGTTCATCCATTCAAGGTATCACGTTGCTATTTCATAGTTGGTTTATTAGGTGCATGTTATTTGGTGCTATTATGGGGTTTTTCAACAATTCTTTATATCAACAATTTATATTAGTGGTAATCCTCTTATTTTGGTGTTCACAATGCACTTGTGCTAACCTTGTAATGCTTTGGATGGTTATATTATCAAAAGCTTCAATTTCTATGCACTTTATTTTGTAAGCATTGGATGGTAGTATCGCCAGTGGGTTTAAATTTGTTATTGCTGATGTATTTACCCCACCGAACAAGTGGTAATATTGTAATAGCTTACCACTGAAAAGTGTAAGAAACATGTTTAAATGTTCTCAAACATTGTATAATCTTTCCCACTAAAAAGTGGAAGCGCCTTGTAATTTCCGTTGAATAAGTGGATTTCTTTCTTGTATTGTTTATGCATTCCACTTGCCGACTGATGCTTCTTTCTAGCAAGTTGTAAATCAATAAATTGTAATCTTGAAATCGTATGCTCTTACCTTGCCCAATTTAGGATCAGAGTGATCAAAAAGTGCAAAGGAAGTTGTTATGCTTTCATTTACTTTGAGGCCAACATATTTTCAAAAAACCAATTGAGGGTGGTTATTACAGAAAATTAGAGAATGCATAACTTGCCAATAGAACAAAGGGGAGAAAGTTTATGTAGGAGGTTTCCTCCAACCACTACCAATTCCTAATTAGAAATGGGAGATTATATCTACAGACTTCATCACATGATTGTCTAAGGTACATGACAAAGATTGTATTTATGACATTGTTGATAGATTAACTAAGTATGCACACTCTTTTGCTATCATTTTAGCATTTAAGACACTCCAAGTAGTAGATTTGTTTTTCAAAGAAATATTAGATTGTATGGCTTGCCTGAGAACATTGTTAGTGATAAGGATAGTAGGTTCCTTAGTTCTTTTTGGCAGGAATTTTTTCACTTGATAGGTGCAAAACTTACTCCAAGTGCTGGCTATCAGCCACAAATAGATGGAAAACAGAGACAGTGAACAAGTGGATTGAGGGGTAAATGAAAAATTATGTTTTAGATCAAACATTTGCATGGATTAAGTGGTTGCATCTAGGAGAGTATTGCTACAACACATTTTTCCATATGTCCATTGGCATGTCAACATTTAAAGCTTTATACGAGTATGATGCTTTTTTTTTTTGCCAATTTATTATTTTTAAATTGTAGAGTACTTGCAGCAAGTGGTTTGGTAAATCAAAGTCATGACTTGCTAATATCACTTAAGGATTTCCCACAACAACCACAGAACTAGTAGAAGGTATATGCAGATCGGAGACTTATAGAAAGATCTTTGTGGTAGGTGATATGGTTTTCTTGAGATTGCAGCCATTCAAGCAATCTTCCATCAAGAGAAGTGAGGCAAAAAAACTCAAACCTGGATACCATGGACCTTACAAGATATTGAGGAGAATAGGTGAAGTGGCTTATAAGTTGGAACTTCTAGAAAATAGTTGGATTCATAATGTCTTCCTTATTTCTTGTATAAAAAGGGCTCTTGGTCAGCATTTTGATACCCAACAAAGTGTTAGATACCATAGTGAAAAATTTGAGTAGTATCATATAATATTGGGTACACAAGAAGAACCTACCACTTGAGGACACTACATGAGAGGGACTAGAGATATTGGAGCATCTAAATTTCCAATCTTGAGAAGGAGCTGACTTGTAATGTTCCCTTTCTAATTATTTCCAATCAAAAGTAATATTGGTCTCTTCCCTATTTTCAATGTACTAAGTTATGAGAATAGGAAATAGTCAGGTTGGTATGTCAAAGTCTCACACTTTATCGTGTATGCATGCCTTTTGTGCAAACCCTGACCATTTGATCTTTACATTGAGTTACCTTTTGGAGCCAAAGTTTTGGCCATCCCCTTACACAATTACGTTCTCCAAGGTACTCAATATGCCTCACTTCGAAGCCCCGATCCTTGACATGTGGTAAAAGTCATGGGGATTCCCCAACTCTTGAACCCCAAAACTCTCACAATTTATATCTATTCACTCTTAGTTACCTCCTGGCACATCCCAAGTCACCATTAATGACCTGGTAAGGCCTTGCAATTACCCAATTGGAATTTTTCCACCCAAAAACAACTATTCATCTTAAAGGTGTGTTCTCATGCATTTCCAATAGAAAAAAAGATAAAGATGCCCATGTAGCCATTAATGTAGTGGTTGAAGTTTCAAGCCCGATGGTCCTCATGTCATGTCATCTACTAGCTACCATTCCAATGGATCTCACAATTTCGATTAGAAGGAGAATGGTTTCCTCATGCCTCTAGGTGCCTTTGTACATCCCAATGAGGCCATTTTTGCTTAAGGGCATTGAAGATGATGACATCAAGGGCATGGGCGACCACAATAATGCAAAGCAATCACATTTCTTCTCCCAAGGTGGCACTTTTGGGCTAGAGAGATATGGTTAGAATTTCATTATTGAAGAGAACTTTTTGATTGTACATAAAACTCTCATAAAAAAATTATTCTGAGAACTTGTGTTCAAGCAATCATATTTGAGAACGAAAACCCTTTGATTTGTTTGAGATCAAAGGAAAAAAAATCCTTTGGTTTCAATGATTAGAGGATGAAACCCCTTTGATCCTATAGGACAATCCCACTCAAATGTTGTGAATGTTCTATCAAAGTTGCAGGTTCACTTGCCTTCAGTTTTTAAAGTTTGCAGTTTCTTGCTGATTTAAGTAGTGTAGTTTCAATGTTGTTGCAATTGCAGCCATTGTTACAACATATTTTGATGTATTTCAGAGTTCATTAAAGAATAAGAAAGGTTCTAGAATTGTTCTTTGTTGGCTGTATTTGTTAAGTTTTGGGTGGTCAATGTGATGTGTAAATGTTGAAGAAAATTCTAGATTTTCCAAGATTTGGTTAAAGTACTCAAATCTGAAATGTATCTTTTAAGTTTTTTAGCTAGGTCATTATAGTTACCCAATCACAACTAGACTTTTAGAACTTCATTAACAAGAATCATTTGCAAGACATTTTCCCTACAAAGGGCACCTATACATGGACAAATAGGAGATTGGGATTCACAAACATTGCAAAAAGGTTAGACAGATTCTTGATGCATGGGGATTGGTCCTTGGTTCCACTGCTATACGAGAGCAACATTCTTCCTACATTAAGATATGATCATTTTTTTGCCGAATTGAGATTCACTCCAAATTTGAAACCATCCAAAGGTTATTTCAAGTTTGAAAACATGTAGCTTAGGGACTCAAAATTCATGGGCAAGATGCAAGATTGGTGGACCTCTACTCCAAGGCAAAGAGTTAACTTAAAAATAAACATGGTCACAGCAAATCACAACTTAAACAATGGAACATTGTGCACTTCTAGGATATATTCATAGAAAAGGAGATGGTGGAGATTGAATTGGTTGGCCTTAATGAATTAATTATAATAGATGGAATGAACTAGGAACTACTTGAAGGAAAAATACTTCAATAGTCAATAAAAGGAGTTGTTGGTGTGTGAAGAGGCTTACTAGAGACAGAAGTCTAGGGAGTATTGGATAAAGGAAGGTTAGAGAAACAAAAAATTCTTCCACATCTCCTTGAAACATGAAAGAAACTTGAACAAGATCTCAAGCATCAAAGATAATTTGAGCCACCTAGTGGAAAAGGGGGAAGAGGTAGATAGTTCCGCAGATTTTCGTATCATCTCTATTTTTCTTTTCCTATGTCCGATTTAAATTTTTAAATTCTAGGTGTTGCTATCCTTTATATCACCTAACCAAGGTCCCGACAATGGAACCAATGTTAGCAAGAAAATTGGGGAAACACAAACCGAAGTTTTGAGTCCCAAGTACTTTTTGAGTGTTGTAGTTTATACCCTGGACTTAGTCATTTAAAGGTAAACACCAATTGATTCAGGCAAAGAATGAACTAATTACTTATATATCCACAAAATAATAGATAGAATTCCATTAACCATTATATATATATATATATATATATCTTCCCCTATACTCTGCCTATCTCTTTCCTTTCTTAAATATAATCCTTTTACATAGTACATTCAATTTCATACATATTTCTTACATGCATTACTCTATTTTCTCTCACTCTTATCCTTATACTGTCATTCATATCTTTCCCTAGACATATATCTATGAGATGGGACGTGACCCATCTATTCTACCCCTAGTCTAGATGGTATATGTTCAATCTTAGGGTCTGCAAGTTCTTTGCAGCATGATGTGGTAGGATTTTCCCGGCGGTCTTTGCACTTATACTCTTTTCGGTTAACAATGACCAACTGATCTCTAAACTAAGATCTTTATTGGAAATCCTTCCTTGTATCTTGTGATATGTAAAATTAGAAATCTGAGACAAAAAATGGTTGGAGGGCCATGTTGAAACTTCAATGTTCATTCAAATTTAACACTTACATTTGGTAAATGTTGTAATGTAAAAGTTTGGCATAATCTAGCCAGTGGAGTTAAATAGAAGGGTTGTTCAAAATCTTCTTCACAAATCTGCTCTAAGTCTCTTTCAAAAATCTGCTCTTTCTTCTTTATTAAATCTGCTCCAAATCTTCTTCACAAATCTGCTGTAAATCTGTTTCAAAAATCTGCTCTTATCATCTTCAAAATCCTGCTCTTATTCTTTATTAAATCTGCTCTAAATCTGAATGATATAACTTTTATTTCTTTCTTTTTAACCTCCAACCAATCTTCTTTTATACCACATTATACCTCTTCACTCAAGAGGGGCGATCCACCCAAGAGGGGTCGGCCCAATTAAAAAAAAAATAAAAATTTAATTTTAAATACATCAAAGGAGGGGATGTGACACACCTAGTGTGGTCGGCCAAAATTAAGGAGGGGCAATTTCATCAATATGGGCGCCACACATGAATGGGGTCGGCCAGCCCATTAAGACCAGAAAATTAACATTATAATATGATAAATATTTTCCTTTGACAGAAGCAAAATGGTAGCAGATGATAGCAGCGTTTTGCACTTCTTTCCTTTGACGTCAATGAGAACAATATTTCCAACATTTTGCTATTGAGTTATTCTCTCTTTAATTAATGTTCCTTTCATATATGATTACACATTAGAAAAGTAGGTGCTTGATCCAATACAGTCATACCTTATGCAAACTATCCATTATCTAGAGATCATAAATGTGTAACGTGTTGCAACTTCTGAAGATTTGTCCTACAAGTTGGCAGTTGTAGCTTTGTTGAGCATTTTTGGTGTTAAGTTATTGATATTGCACATCCAGTGGAGGGTTGAAATTTTACTTTATTGCTTCATATTCTTGGTTAATATGGTTCTTTACTTATATTTTGGCTCTTGATTAACATGATGGTATTTTACGATCAGGAGTACATCAAAGAACAAGTTGCAGACTTATACATGTGGCCAAAGACACTTGATATACCTATTTTAGATGACTCTAGGTATTAATTACTGTACCCTTCAAATGCTTCTTTTCTTTTTTAATTATTTATGCAGAGTCTGTTTTGATTACAACTTCGCCAAAAATAGTGCATAAGAACTCATCCTCTTACAATCTTCAAAATGTTTTACTGATAATGAGGAAAAGGTGATTAAAAGAAGATTGATCTATTTTCTGTATCAAATGGATTTACTTTTAGGTTATTGATTATGCAGGGCTATGAAGAAGCCTGTTGGTATGCTGAACGTGAAGGTGATTGGGGCATCTAACTTGAAGAAGATGGACATTCTAGGAAAATCCGATCCTTATGTGAAATTGAAACTGACAGGAGACAGGCTACAATCCAAAAAAACAACTGTTAAAATGAACAACTTAAACCCTGAATGGAATGAAGCATTCAACTTTGTTGTTAAAGACCCCGGGTCTGAAGTCCTTGAATTGTATGCCTATGATTGGGACAAGGCATGACCATTTCTATTTTTTTTTCATAAGTCATTGATACACTTCTATTCCTACTCTGATTTCATTTGTATTGTGAAATCTATGTTTATGATGCCAACTTATGGTCTCTGAATAGTGCAGGTTGGTGCACATGACAAGATAGGCATGCAAATAGTTCCTTTGAAATATCTTACACCTTATGAATCCAAGATATTTAAACTTGATCTGCTTAGAACTATGGACCCAAATGACCCTCACAATAAAAAGCCACGTGGACAAATCACTGCAGAATTGACTTACAATCCATTCAAGGAGGATGAAAATACATTTCATGTGGATAACAATGGAAATGCAGTTGATAAGCCTCCTGAGGGCACACCAGAAGGTGGAGGTTTGTTAGTTGTCACTGCCCATGCAGCTGAGGATCTTGAAGGCAAGCATCATACCAATCCTTATGCACAACTTATTTTTATGGGCGATAAGAGAAAGACAAAGGTGAGTGCAATGTATTGCTTAATTTGAAATAAATGGTTCCCTTTCTTAGATTTAACAGAAAAAAACAAACACTCTTTCCATCTTCCAATGCTACTAACATCTTTATCAACTTTTTGGTGCAGCCATTGAAGAAAAATAGGGATCCAAGATGGGAGCAAGATTTTGAGTTTATGCTGGAAGAGCCACCTGTCAATGAAAAGCTCCATGTGGATGTTATTAGCAGGGCCATGGGCCTTAGCTTGCATTTAAAGGTACAGGTTTCTGCTATTGCAGGAATTACTTTGCCCAACAGTCCATGATAGCTTATTTTTGAAATTTTCTATTATTTTTTATTGTTTCAAATTAATTCCCACTAAGTTAATAACCCTCCCGAATCATTTTGTCCAGAATCAAATTGAAACTGAATTGCTTACATGATGAACTAGGTGGTATTCTTTATACATTATTTACAGATGCTCTATTTCACCATAATTTTCTAACTTCTCTGTTTCCTCTAGGATTAATTATAAATTTATATACTCATCCTACCACTATTTCCCATTTGATCATTAGACTCTTGGAAAATTTATTTCCTTAAGTGCTTCTACTTTCCCACCAGATTATTTCTTTGTTTGATATCCATCTACTTTTCAGTGACATTAATGCCTCCCCACTTAAGCTCAAAAAATAATATCTTGCCCATGGGGTGTAGACCAGATGTTTAAGCCATTAGAAGACATGGATAATGGTTGCAGGTTCAAATCCCCAAATTTAACCACTGCAGGAGTAAGGGAAGCTCATGTAGCCAAAGGTTATAGAGGCTGTGCTATTAGGACCTCACAAATGGGGTTCTGGCTAGTGCCAATTCCTCCCTATCAAAAAAGAAAGAAAGAATAATGTCTCATTTTAGTGGATGCTTTATATCATCTACTATTGCTCCAATCAAGTGCTTTTAGTTTGATGTCTTTCTCAGACCCATAATGGGAGACTCTGATTGCCTGGGAACAAGTGTGTGCCTCTGGAATGGAATTTCCGTATGCAGTGAAAAGCCTTACAGCACCTATAGCTTTAAATTTTCTTAAATATAAACTATATTGCTAATCATCTTAACATACTTTTCTAGTATGCATATATGTATATAATCAATAGAACTTCAAAGACTGTATATCCACAAGTAGATCATCCTTCAATCATCCTTGAGTAGATCGGGTTCCAAAAAACTGCGAGTACATAATATATTTAGAAGGTCTAAACCTTGCTTTTATCTGAATCACATCTAGAACATTAGAATCTGAAAATGATGACATCTGTAGCAGTAATTGTTGCAAGACTAGCAGCCAACATTCAAATTTGGGAGCCACAGATTTCCAAAAAGCATTCTTGAAGTATTCCATACTGTTTTATGGAGATGTTTTTCTCATATACATTCACAGAGAAACAAAAAACTATACAATGAACTTTACCTATTAATATAAATTGCCTCCAACATAAATTTACCAGCTTTAAGTTTCTCAATTCTCAACTCAACCTTCTGAAGGTAAACTTCCTAACATCCAAGGTTTGACTGATGAATTGACTTTCTGATATAACAGGAACATTTGGGGTATGTGGATATTAATCTGTCAGATGTTATACATAATAAACGGATCAATGAGATCTACCATCTTGTGGATTCAAAGAATGGAAAAGTTCATATTGAGATGCAATGGAGAACTTGAATAGAGTCAGGTACATTTGGAGAGAATCAAATATAGTATTTTTTAAACCAATTCTTTATTACCTTGCATCATAAGAAGCTGCTTTTGTGACAGTCTTCAACTAGCAATCATTCAAATCTTTTTGTATCATTTAATAGAAATATGCATCATTCCGTGAGTATGGTATATGAGGCTTAGAAATTCTTGGGATATTTTATCATAGGACAGTAATGGCATTGACCCAAAAAGGCTCCATGGCATGTTCGAAACTGTTCAGAGCCCTCTGTAAGCTGTCTCATACATGCAATGGTGTTGTACTGCTATTAAATATTCTATGATAAAAATTGAGCTCAGAGACATCTGTCTTTGTTTTTTCTGATGTAGTGAATTGTAAATGCTTTTGCCTTGTAAGATGTTTTGATATATGGAGATAATAAATCCATCAATTCACAGCAAATTGGCGGGGCAGTTGGATTCCTGCAAGTAGGAAGCAGACCTATGTTGTTTATTTGGCACAATTTGATGGCCAGTTACTCTATTCTAAGGCATACCAAAGAGAATAATCATAAACTTACAAATTATTATTTTTGTTTTGTATGTTGAGATCTCTTCCATAAGAAACTGTGCCACTGATGTGTATAATTTTTTTATTTTAAAATTACAACATAAAAAATACTTTTAAATTGAAAAATTAAGACAGCTTCATATAAGAATGCCTAGTACTTTGTGCTACAAGGACTACAATTGCGACTTCTTCGAAAAGGAGAGAGATTCTTACAGGGAAAAGATGCTCTGATACAATTTATTAATAATTTCACATTTAATATATTCCCCAAATGTTTTTTAATTTCTATCAAATTCTCCTTAAAGGGAAGCGTTGCTTAAAATATTAGTCTCTGTCTATTGCTTACATAGATGCTACTATATTCATGCTTAAATTTTGATTATGGTTACTTGACTCAACTATTTTGTTTAATGTTGGGATTGAACACAAGGAGATCTAAAGCCTATATGGCAGTCATGAAAGAAAAAAGAAACATTGACAAGAAGGGACATACTCAGACAAAATATTAGACAGCAAAAGAACAAGCAATTTAAGGTTAAATAACATTGAGATAGCAGCACAGATCAATAGCAGGGATAAATGGTTAATTTCTTCTAGAACTAAGAAAGAATACAATAGGAAAAAAGAACAATAAACAGGTTCCGGATAAGAATGGTGAAGCCTCACATTCAGAATGGCGGATGTTCTTTACAAAACCAAATGATTACCATTTTGCAGACAATGGAGAGGTAACCTGCAAACATCAAGTTCAAACATGTCATTGTGTGTTAAACTTGATTGCATATCTATAAAATGGGCAAAAGAATACCACAAACAGTGAAAGTTGCGCCATTGCTTATGAACAAATCGTGATTATTTCCAATCTTTCAAATAATCCAGTCTTTTGATACTGAGAGGCGAAAACCCAAAAAGTGCAGATTATTTGTTATATTCTGAATTTCAATTAATTAATTAATACAGTCAAATATGCATTCAGAATGTTGAATAGATAATATGTAATCTGTATGATCTTTTATTTGATGATTTTTTCTGTATAATATTTTGAAGAGCTCGATTAAATTATTAATAGACTTGTAAACTGCATAAATAAAGAGGAATATATATATATATATATATATATATATATATATATGCAGCACCTATTACTCTCCATAAAGATGGGAAAAGGATAATTTGAAATTTTTTCTTATTTTAATGGAGAAGTTATTGCTTTTTTTTTTAAATATTGAATCAAAGCAGCTTACAAAGAATAAGAGCTACCTAGAAGTAGCCGGAAGAAAAAACCATTAACAAATCAAAAGAACAGAATCAGCCAAAGAGGCTGAGTGGAGCAATCATTTCATAAACTGTACAATTTTACAATGCCAAAACTTGTAATCTGACTGTAACTGCAAAACTTGGTCTTTGATTTGCTGAAGCTGAACCATGTTCTTGGCATTCTTCTTCCATAAAACTTGTTGCTGCGAAAACAAAAAAACCACTTGAAGAAGGATGTCAGAGTAAAGCCTTAAAATTGCAGTTGCATGACAATAGTTGTTAGAGAACATAGCTGAACATCTAGCTTTCCAAATATGCCTTAAAATAACATGTCTAATAGAATCAGCAATAATACTATTATGCATACCCAAACCCAAGATAGCCTCTTTCCAGTTTAATTCATGATGGAAAATAGCAGAAATTTTTTTAAAAACAGTTGTCCATTGTTTCTTAACATATGTGCAGTCCCAAAATATATGCTCCATATTTTCAACACATGAGCAATAAGGGCAATTTGCTGGTTGAACTTTAGTACTTCTCAATCTATCTCCAACCGGTAGTTTGCAATGTAAAATTTTCCAAACCAACAACTGAGTCAAAATCAGCTTTCGATTTCCATATTTGAGCACTCAATTGGCTCCAAAATCTGGCATTAAATCTGCATTTCCACTTCTGGTTAAGACGAGGAACCAGAGGCCATCTAGGAAGGATATGGCAATACACCTTCTTCAAAGGGAAAAAATTAAATGGACTGACGAATAGCCATTTCCAATCCTTGGAAAAGTTACATTCCTTGGGAGTGCAAAGCTTCATAGAGAGATCAAAAGGGACTAAAGACTGCACAAAGATCATAAATTGTTTATATTTATCACTCCGCCCATAATGTTCCTTGAGATAAGGCCAAGATGCCTAGTCAAAGGAATTAAAATCCCAAATATCTTTGAAGTTATGAATTCCCTTTTTAAACAAGTAATAAGCATGCCTTGGAAAGCTAATAGCAAGTGGCTGATTATGATAATTAATAACTCTATTCCACCAGATTGAAGCTGAGGCAAAACTAAAACCATGTTGTAAGGAAGCATTATTCCAAGTTAAGAAGTGACAAACTTGTTGCCAAGCTCTCCAAATAGATTGAAGAGGAAAGGAAGCTCTGATTTTGAAAAAGGGAGACATTAAAATCTTATCTAACCAGTTTACTGCTTGCCACTTACTTTTAACAACAGCCTCCATAATTCGATGCCATACGAAAATCTTCCATGGTTCATCACCATTAGCAGCTCTAACAATCCACTTTGCAGTGAGGCAAAACCCTTGAGTTTTGGGGTCTATGAGACCGAGGCCTCCATGAGTTTTGGGGTCTATAAGAATTGAAAATAAGCTAAAACAAAAGGGTGGGTTGGAAATAAGCAACTTCATATTGTGAAAAATGTTGGATGACCCCACAAATTGCTTTTTTATTTTTTAACATTTGTTTCCAATTTATTTTTCAAACTTTAATTGCATAGATTGTTTTTAATACTAGTAATACAAATTTAAAATGACTGTTTAAAAATAACCAGAAAAAATAAGTATTTATGGGGCCACCGGTTTCACAAATAATTCCCAATTAAGTTAAGCAGTGGTTGATGGTCAAAATAAATTAAAAAATCACATGGGGACCTGTCTTTAGTCTTTTATATATCAACAAGAGAAATTCAAAGTTTTGTTCAATAAATCAACATTTATTTTAAGCAATGTTATCAATTTTGATGGTTAAAAAAGGTTTAGATAGATCTGTTTTGAGTTTTATCTAAATGAAAAATATATAAAAATTATAAATGTACACATATGTTAGTTTAAAAAACAGAAACTAAATTTAAATAATTATAAAGTATTTATATGATAATTAAAACAATCATATAAAATACTACTTTGATGTTAGTTTGTTAAATTTAAATGTTATGATTAAATTTTATTCATTATTCAACAGTAAATCTTATAATTTATTTTAAATCTTGTAATAAAATAACATTATTCTTTAGGGATATGGAAGAAATGATTACCCAAAATCTATATAATGTTTACTAGTTAATTAAAAAAAAATCTAGAAGACTAAAATGACAAAATAACACTATTCTATAGAAAGAATGTGATGTGCAATACAAGAGACTTCAAATGAGGGTTAGAGGTGGGTATATAAGAATACATCATCAAGAGATGTAAATCTACAATTAACATAGAATGATAGACAATATAGTCATATGTGATACATTTCCCCCAATCTAAGAAAGTATAAATGCTCTCAATAAACTTGACATGTTACACATTGACTAGATAGAAATATAAACTAAATTAGTTAAAGACACTTCTAAATTAATATAGACAAATCAACAATTCTTATCAATTTTCTCTACTTTAAATATTAAAATTATTAATTGTATTAAACTAGTATATATATATATCTTAAATATAATTATTTTATTTATATTGTTGACTTTATCTTCATTTGAAGAACTATTTTTATTTATATAGCACTAATTTAATTTTTGTTAATATAGACATTCTATTAAAGTAAAATATAAATATCATTTCAATGTAATAATTTGTGATCTAAAAATATCTAGATAAATATTAAAAATAATATTTATATAGAAAAATAAAATAACTCATTAAGTAAAAATTAAAGTAATTTTCTTTTTTCATTTATACTTTTTAAACTTGATTTTTATTTTTATTTATTTTTGTGATTTATTATATTAATATTGAAAAATAAAATAATTTTTCAATCAATTGTGAAATAAATAATGTAAAAAAAATTAACTAAAAGCTTAAATAAATAATTATTTCAAAAACCTTTGGGGCTGGTGGAGTTGACTTTTGAAGTGTTGGGATTAAGGTGTCTTGACCATGAGGTCTTAGCATTTAATTTGTTATTTGGTGATTATTTAATTATTTTCTATGCTTATTGCCTACCAAATTTGTTGTCACTTTGTGGGACCTGTTGACGAGGTGACATCCTACATGGAAGGTGGCATGTCCAATTTGTAAGCTAAAATTATGGAAGTAGGCATCTCACTTTACAGGTCCTATTTTTTAGGCTAACTTGGTTGTTTTTGTCATAAGTTGCTATGTCATGACTATGACAGACTATGACAACTTGCTATAACATATTATGACTATTATAAGAGTTATATATGACAACTTCTATGTCATACTATGATAGTTAGGCTACATTTATGGGGGCGCCCAAGTGTGCATTTGGCAATGCATGTGTATAGGTGTCTTGCATGTTGAGTGGAAACTAATTTTGAGGAGACATGTGTTGGAATTAGAAATAGCCGTAATTTATGGGTCCTAACTATGACAACATGTCGTAATGGACTCAAGTACACATCCTAGGCATGGCTTTTTGTTATGGGAACTTTTGGCACCCTCTCTTCATGTTAGAGTGTTATAAATACTTGATGTGTATTTTTAGTATGACAGGTTGAAGAATTGTTGATGGTGTTATGTTGTCAAAATTTCTCTAGATTATTGTAGTAGTGTGAAGACTCTTGAAGAGCATTGCTTCGATACTGTATTATAACCTTTTGTTGCTAAATAATACATATTGAGTTGTGTGTTTTAGGGTGTCGATTTTTTCCCGTAAAGGTTCTCCCATGTATATCTGGTGTGATGTGTTTTTCTTATATCTGTGTTGTTTTGTTTACTTGTTATGTGTGCATCTTCTTTGTTATAACTAAATAAGGGTTTGAAGTTTTAGAAATTTGCACATTCTCTCCTTTGAAAGATTTGCGTAGGAAGTTTTTCCACGTACCTAGCTTCCTTTCATGAATTAACTAACAAAGGATAGAATGCCAAGCACCTCAACCAAGGTGCTGCAAATTGAACTTTGATGGATCTTCAAGAGGAAACCCTAATCTCTCAAGCGTTAGATGTATAACCCGAGATTGGAATGACCAAGTCATTTGCAAAGCCTCAATCAATATTAATTAAGAGAAACAAACAATGAGAGATTGAAGCTAAGTCTAAAACTGAAAATTACTAACTTGGAAATTGAAGGGAACTCGACTTTAGTTATTAATGTTATTAGAAAAATAACAACACATAGCTGAAAGCTAAAGTCATTGCTTGATGTGACTCTAAAATGGTCTCCCACATGGATGCCTACATAACTAATCACATATATCATGAGGCGAACAAATGGATCAAGTAATAATGGAGCCTAAGTGATCAGATCCAATGGAGGTCATGAAAATCATAGCACCTAAAAAACAAATGGAGTTTGTTTAAGGCAAGTGCGTGAAGATCACGAGTACAAGTTAATCATTTCTTCACATAAAGAATGAGAGGTGAAATCATTTGAAGATCACTCAACCGTTAATCTGCACATTCAGTTGGTTGGATCATGCGAAATAGCTCAGGAAAGACACCAAATATCATTATCAAGACACCTACTCAATTTGCATTTCTACACAGGATATGTTAGTTTATTTTTACATTGTTTACTTTATATATATATACCAAGACACCTACTCAATTTGCATTTCTACACAGGATATGTTAGTTTATTTTTACATTGTTTACTATATATATATATATTTTGAAAAGTATAGTAAAGATTTTATATATTTATGTTATTTTTAAAAGAATAACTTTAGTTATAATATGTTGAAAAAATAGGTAGTTTTGGTTTATGAACATCTATCAATCAACAATAATACTATGATGTGTAAATGATTGTCAACTTTAAGGTAAAAGGTAAAAGTAGTGTAATTACACTAAATAATTAATCTCATAATCTAATTTGAAATTATATTACAATGTAAATAATTATAAATGTAATTATAAATCCAAATAATAAGACACTAAAATAAATTATTTGTGACTAAGCCCATGTTAAAGAAAACTTAAATTAATAAAACATAGTTAAATTATACTATTAATAAGATCTAACGTATTTTTGATTTAATATTTGTGTCGAGAGCCCAAAAGAGATTAAAAAAAATAGAGAGGAAACAAAAAAAAGGGAAAAAAATTGACAATCAAAATTAATAGTAGGAATTCAACATAAAACACATTAAATTCTTCATTCATTAATTTGCGCCTTGTTGAATAGTATGTCAATATTTTAAGATGTCTAGAAGAAGATATGTGAGCAATCAGTGTGTTTCTACTTTAGTGGGAATTGGGAACTCTATCCCTAAACCTCAAGAGGGTGAATTGTGGATTGTGGTGTGGGGTTTTGCTCTATCTCAATGTGTTGAGTTTCTTTGATCTTTTGGTAGGAGAATGGCTTGAAGACATAAACGAAGATAAAAATTGCTTCAACGAAAACTAGAACATGCTAAGAAACAACTAAATATTGATCCTTATAATGAAAACATTTAAAATTATATTATATATTGATCCTTATAATGAAAAAATTTAAAATTATATTATTATTATTTAAACTCAATTGTGTAATTTGGAACATTACAAAGGACAAGGTGTCAAAATTAGAGTCGAGCTTTAATGGATTAAGGAAGGATTCATAAAGTATCTAAATTCTTCAATTATCTCAATTACAAACACAAAAAAAGAGAGAATTGGTGTTAAAGTGGATGAAAATGGATATCATACATATTCTATTGAAATTATTAGATTGTTTCATAATTTCTATGAAAAATTGTTTAAAGAAGAATGGAATTGGTCAAATATTCAAAAAATCCTAGAGGAAAGTATCTAAGATTGTATCTATAATAAGATTGATCTGGGTTATATTAGATTTCTAGATTGTATTCTCTCTTTGGAATAAATTAAATGTGCTATTTTTTTTATGAAATTTAATAAAAGTCTTGGCTCTGATGGTCTTCCAACTGAATTCTATCAAATTATGTGGAATTAGAATTGTAAAGGCTTTAGTGATCAGAATTAAATCTATTATTTAGGGCATTATGAGAGCGAAGCAAACAAGATTTATAAAAGGAAGATATATACTTGGCAATATTATGCTAGCTTGGGAAACTATTTAATGGGTCCAACAATTAGGCCAAAATTCCTTAGTGGTCAAGCTAGAATTTGATAAAGCTTATGATAGAATTCAATGGAGCTTCATTCTTCAAATGTTGCAATGACTAGGTTTTGGAAAAAAATCTAAAATAATATTCAAATATTGTTCAAAGACGCTAATTCCCACATTATAAATAAGACAATTTCAAATTCCTTTGATCTACACTACTCTATAAGGCAAGAATGTCCTTCATCTAAGATTTTATATGTACTTATAATAGATGCATTGGGATATCTTCCCCAAAAGAGTTAATCAAATGAAGATTATTAAAGGAATTTATAGTCCTTAGTATAAGGTGGTCATTAACTCTTACTTTGTTGATGATAGTATGTTGTTCTTGCAAAATTTTGAAGAAGAATTAAATAATACTTTAAAACTTTAAAGTCCATATTATGAACTATTTCTAGCTCTCAACTAGCTCATAAAAAGATTGGATTCTTGATGTCTTAGCATGGTCCTATCCCTTAGTGGATTTCAAAAGAATGGAGGAAAAACAATCATGGGGAGATAACTAGATAACTTGGCATTCCCTTTGGCTTGGGGGTTTCTCTTTTTGAAATGTGGATTTGGTTCTTAAATAGACTAAAAAAATTAAACTATTTGACTGGGCAATAAATTTTTATCCTTAGTTGGCAAGATTCAAGTTGATAATAAAGTTCTCATTGCAATCATGTGTATTACTCATCTAATTGGATTCCATCAAAACAAGGCTAAGTAATTAAACAAAATAATTCAAAAATTTATGTGGTCCAAGTGGAATGATAATTTTGGCTTCATTACCTCTTCTTGGGCTCACTACATTCAGCCGAGATCTAATGGTGGCCTTGGGCTAATAGACCCCAAATCTCAAGGAAATTGTCTTGCTACTAAATGGATTATTAGAGCTTCTAGTAGATATAAACCATGGAACAATTTAGTTCATCATTGAATCATGGAGGCTTCAATTGAGAAGTAGCAAGCTATTAATTGGTTAGATAAATTATGCATGTCTCCCTTTTTAAAATCAAAGCCTCTTTTCCCCTACAATCTATATGGAAAGCTTGGAAAAAAGTTTGTAAATGTTTGAAATGGAATGAATCTTCTTTGTAGCATGGTTTTGGTTTTGCATCAACTTCAATTTGGTGTAATAAACTCATCATCTATCATAGTCAACCATTGGATATTATCTTTCCAAGACATGCACTTTATTTGTTTAGAAAAGGGGTTAAATTTTTTAAGGATATTTAGGATTTTAATATGTTTGATTGGGCCTCATGGGAGAATATCAAAGAGAATTATGTGTTGAATAATAAATATAAAGAATTAAGATTTTTTTGTAGTCATTAGTCCCTCTCAATCCATCTATGAAGTTATGTACTCCAAGGGATGCAACTTTTTTAAGGATCAACAATGGTTGTCTTCTAGCTATTTCAATAATATTTCTTTAAAAGTGTATATTCAAATCCTTCCTAGCTGACCCATTACTCCTTATCGAAATCATGAATGGAATTGTAGATTTAACTCCAAAATTTGGACCAAAATGAGCACTCAAATGTGGAATTCTAAAGTTGATTTTGATACTCAAGTGTTGGATTGGAAAATACTGCATTGCAAGCTACATGTTGGGGATAGATTGAAATGTATTATGGTTCAACTAGCCAACTACCCATTTTGGGAGCTACTAATTAGATCAAATCATCTACAAAGTTGCTTATTTTCCAAAAAGCAATGGTATGTGGTGTTTAGAAACTTTTTTGTAACTATTGATCATGATCTTAATCGGAAATAAGTCATTTTTGGTGTTGGTATGCATAATAATGTGGTTGTTGATTCTATTAGACAAGTCATTTTAAAATATATATGGAAAATAAATGTGTTGTTTTATTTTCTAACTATCATCAAGATATTGACACTCTAAGGTTTTGCTTTGGCATATTTCTTCAAGTGATTTTCTTTTTTTGGATCATCAAGTGCTATGCAAGAAGAATGTTAAGGTTATGGAGAAAATCCAACAAATAAAAGAACAAGTTTTGTAGTTTCAACATGATATTAAGCCTATTTATTGTAAAATTATCATACAGTGCATGTAATTTTAATTTTTCAAAATCTATAGCTACATGAATAAGATTCTTTGTGCTTTAGTAGTTTCAATGTATGCTCAAGTTTAAAGTTTAAGATAATAATTTTGTAATAAGGTTTATGATTTGTATTGTGTCTTTGGGGTTATATTCTCCTTACCTAGGCTCGTTTTGGGATGTTGGTGATTCTTTAACTTTATTTTCTTATTAGCTTATTGGTTCCCTAATTCTATGTAATTATTATTGTATTGTTTCAATACCAAAAAAAATTAATTATCAAATAATGTTGTTTTTAAGGATCTTGTGAAGGGTTCTTTTTGGAAGGTGGTGTACTTTATAATAAGATCCAAAAAAAATTAATACCACTAGACTCCTCAATTACATTAAAAGCACTATCCAAGATGTTGATATAACAACAACAAAAAGAGTATACTAGATAGGTGAAGATAATTTCCTAACATAGTATACTTTATTAAGGTTGAAATGTGGTGCACTTTACATGTGGGTAAATTTATAAAATTATATAGTAGTAGTTCTTTATTTGAATGTGGATATTATTCCATAGGTCCAATAAAATATACAAAAAATTCACTTCAAAAAACTCCTATCTATTTTAATAGAATTTTATAATTGTGATATTATTTCCTATTATGAGAAAAGTAGGTTTTGAAGGGGCCCCTAAACCCTATACAAAACTAGGTTTTGAAGGGACCCAAAACCCTCACATAGATCACTACCTAGAGATAGAATTATTACCTATTTTTGCTACTAGCCCAAAAAGGTAGTGTTGTTTATATTTTACAAGTGAAAAGAAGGTACAATTTAACTTTGCTATGTCACATTCATGTGCATAAAGAAATATTAGAAGACTACAATACTACATTGTATTATGTAAATGCATATAACATAGGAGAAAGTGCACAATCTTTTCAAAAGTGTATTCTTTATTGATAATATAAATGTGTGTTGTCCCACACAAGCTGTGGGACTAACTATCTGAATACATATAATGGAAAAAAATATACATTTATAGATACAAAAGAGAAAGAATGCACATAAAGAGAAAGGGGACCCATCATTTCTTGAATGACAAATCCCGGTTGTTTTGTTCTGCATCATCTTTGGTCCCTCTTGCTTGTCCTCCATCCAGTTGATGCTCTCCTTGTTGCTCCTAGTTTCCCTGCATCTATGTGAGAGAGTGTTGTTAGAGAAATGAAGGATCACCAATCAAAATATGTGCATACATCTATACATATATAATCTGATCCTCATATGCATTAAATAGCTTGCATACCATAGATTTCCATGAAAACAAGAGAGTTATCAAACACATCTATGATATGCTCTATTTTATCTAACATGTTTGCTCATTGTGCAGGTATAGGTGAAATCATGTTGTTTTGATTCATCTGATTATAACATGTGGGGTAAAATGTGGCTCCTACAAGTGTTGATCCCAACATGTTGCCTTATTGTGCTTTAAAGAGGCATAGAAAGTAATTATTTTCCTTATGATTTACTCAAGCAAGCATATATTACCACTAATCATGATTGATCTTTTAGTCATAGTCAGAAATAACATATACTATACTTAGTAAGCATGAAAGGATGCATACAATATCATTTTATTAAAACAAATTACAAATTATAATATGAGCATGTGTTTTTGATATTCATCATGCTATGGGATAGCAAGATTCATCAACTGTTGTAAGAGACTTGTATAATTTATTAAGAGGGAGTAGCTATAAATGATAAATGAAATGAAGTACATGTACAAAGTTACCATGCCAACATGTTGTTCCAAACATTAATATATGAGTTGAAAAACAATGCATCAAAATGTTATAAGGAATGACTTTTACCTTGAGAAATATAGCCATCAATGCTCTTTAATGTAAGTGATAAAAACATCATGAGATGGCCTTTACATAAGCATTAAGTAATTGTCCTAGGTTACTTGAGTCAATTGAGTTGAAATACTGAGGACTTAGAGTCACATCATTAAAGCATTTGCATTTTGAGTATCAAAAGTAAACTATACTACAATTGTTTAAATACATTGAAACAAGAAAATGTATTTGAACTCAATGATAGCATCAAGCAGGTATAGATCAAATACAAGGTACATTAATTTTTCAAATCATAATAATCACCCATTGGTAATTAAAAAGCCAGAGTTCACAATAAGGAGTAGTGGAACAATAATTTGTTTCTATAGGTGACAACGAATGCAAAAAGTTGTTTAGTAAGTAATCATAACCCAAATAGTGGGTATTAGACATGAAAACATAAACCTGGAGCAGCATACTCATTAGTCAAAGTGAAGTGAAGTGAAGTGTGTCCAACATCTAAATACTCTAGAATGATGTGTTTTGATAGCCTCATGGCATTGTGATGTGGGAAAAGATTGAGAAGCCTTCATGGGATGTTGAATATAGTTACACAATGTGCAGATTGATATGGCAGAAGATAAAATGTAATAAGATGTTGCTTCTTGTCAAGAGTCAAGGATACAACCAAGCCTCACAAACTTGTTAGAGATAGCCATTGCAAAGATAACCTACAGAAGGATATTTTTTGCAAAATAGAAAGTGATATTGTATTTCATTTTGAACTTATCAGCTATTGCCATCAATAAACCTTGTTAAAATCCAGAAAAAACAAGAATCCCTAATTTTTTTTGCATAATAGAGGTGTCTAGCCATAGAGTGAGTAAGGGATGAGATTGTTTGTAATGAATACAAATTCAGAATGGGTTTTGAAACCTAAGCACATTTGTATGGTCATGGCCTTCCCAAAGAAGAATAAATGTAGAGCTAGGGTTATGATGGAACCCTTTATCATTTTGTAGAGAAACAAAGAGAACCCAAATGAATACCTACAAGAACATATGGCCATGGCAGGAAATGTAAAGAGGGTTCTGTTACCCATTTTTCAACGATGGGCTCAATCAGGCAAGGTAACCCATGTTTTCAGGGGTTCTCAAAGACCAAATGGAAGAACACTTGCATCAGGATCACTTTTTTAACTTGTTTGCTTCTTGTGCAGATGTAGGGGAAATGATGTTTCAATACAACATGTGGATTAAATGTGGCTCCCAAGAGGGTTGAGCCCAGCGTGTAGGTCTTCAGTTTAAGGGTGGGTTTTCTTTTTTCATTTTGCCTTGTCTTTCCCTCTTTTCTATTTTATTTTCTTCTCTCTTTCCTTGTTTTGTCGGGGGCGGAATCGGGTTGGGATCCGAACTTGAAACTTTTCCAAAACTCTCGGTTCCTGTTTTTGATCCGTTTCCGACCCTGCGTCTGCCTTTTCTTCTTTTGTCGGGCCCCTTTTTTCCTTTGTTTCCGTCGGTGGCAGAACCAGACCGAAACCAAACTTGGAACTTTTTTGAAAGTTCCAGTTTCCATTTTAGTTCTGGGTCCGGTTCCGGTTTTGCGCTCGTTTGCATCTTGTTCTCTTCTTTGGCCTTGCATTTTACCATGGGATAGTTTTTTCCTTTCTTTTCTTCCTTGTCCTTTTTCCTCCCTTCCTTGCCTTCATCGGAGGTGGGTTCGGGTTGGATTCTGAACTTGAAACTTGATGAAAGTTTCTATTTCGGGTTTATTTCTACCCCCGTCCCCGCTCTGTTTTACCCAGGATCGGATTCCATTCTGATCCCACCCTTCTTTCTTTCTTTCTTTCTATTGCCTTGTGCATTTTCTTTCCTTCTTTGGTGGGACCAGAACCGGGTCAGGACCTGGACTTGGAACTTTTCCAAGGTTCTGGTTCCCGCCCCGGTCCCACTCTTTCTTCTTTCCTTTTCTTCCTGGCTTTTGATCGAGGGATGTCTCCCCCTTGGTTGCCCTTTTTGCTTTTTCCTCTTTCCTTTTCTCCTCGTATGTTGCCGGAGGCAGGATCAGAATGGATTCCAAACTTGAAACTTGAAGAAAGTTTTAAGTTCGGATTTGGTTCCGGTTCTGGTTCTACTTTTTTCTTGGTTTTCCCCCATTTTGGTCCCGATCCTGGTTCCGCCGGGATTTTTTTTAATCTTTGCTTCCCCCTTTCTCCCCTGGTCCCGGTTCCAGTTTCGTCTTGACCCCGCTCTCACCAGTTTTTTGAAAAAACTTAGTGCAAAGGAGTGCCTTCGCTAGAAGATGAGAATTTCGCCATAAGGTCTCCCTGACCTGATGGGGTCTTGCTGATGGCTTTTTATGAGATCGATATAACTCTAGCTGCTCGTCATGAGGTCTTGCTGACTGTCGTATGTCTTGCCGAATGGATTGGCATGCCGATATGACTTCATCCGCCCGCTATGACTTCTCGCCGATAGGCTAATGTCTCACCGACAATAAAGGGTTTTCGCCAAGAGTCTTCCCGAAATGGAGAATTCACCGAAGGAAAGGGTATTTTACAACAGGTCTCGGCGAAGTGTGACTGGTCTCAGCGACGAAAGTGATATTGGCATGACTAATAAAGCCCACTGTGACCTCTCACCGATGAATGTTTCTCTTGCTGAAGTGAAATGAAGTAAGCCCTCGCCAAAGCAAGGTGCCTTCGGCACAACCTCTTGCTGATAGCAGTCACCCTTCCGACAGAAATGAACATTGGTCTAACTTCTGGAGTTCGGTGAGAAGTCCCGCCTTGAGTCCTAAGTTACGCCGATAGCTGCAGGGGTGATCAGTCAGTAGTGGCGTTGAATCTAATGGATAGATCTGATGCTACTTCTCGAAGGGGAGGTAGCCATGAGTCACTATAGCAGCTGGAGATGACAGCTCGAGGAGCAAGGGGACATTAATGACCCTGTCGCAGAACATTCAAGGCAACTCTGATGAAGTCTTAATGGTAGACTTGAAGGCTGCAAGATAACATCAATGACTGTAAAAGATCTGAAGGCCATGCCCATGGACGAGCTTTCACCGACATGAGCAAGGGATGTGCATTAAATGCTTCATTGACTTCGTTCCAAGGCACTTCTAGGGCCGATGTGTCCAGGCGCCGACTCATTTTTGGAAACCCTAATGCAGGGGGGCCGACCTTTGGTTGTATATATGGCATTTTTTCCTTTTTGTAAGTTAGTTCTTAGTTAGGAGACTGTCGAGAGCATTATTCAGACTTTGTAACTCATTATTTTATGAATACTATAGATTTGTAACATAGACACTCCTTATTTTCTTAATAGAAAGTTATTTCCTTCACAGTTTTTCTTTGTTGTTTAGTAGCTGGTTGTGAGTTACATGATTAAATTCTGTGTGATCCCTTTATTTGATCAAATTCCTTCAGTGCTGAATGCAAAGGATATTATGTCACAAAATTTAGTTTATGTTAGTGATCTCTCTCTTTTGCATATTATATCTGTGAAAACATCTCATTCTCCTTTGTGCTAAGCATTAGAACAATTGGAACCTTACATAGACTCATTTTTTGTAAAAATAAATCTCTGTATTGTGAGATTGTTTAGCTCTATTGAGATTTTCTGTAAGTTTTCTACAATATTGTCATATGTTTATCTTTGGTGTATCACCTGTTAGAGATAGGTTTTGGATTCAAGTACATCTTTCTTACTCTTTTCCTTTATCATTCTCCAATTTTCCCAAGATATCTTAAGGGGAACCAGCCCATAATATGGAGGTTCACTTCATTTCTAGGTCAACCACAACCTCGAAGTGTTCCCATGTGTCAATAGGTTTCTATAGTTGATAGCTTAGCAAGGGTGTAGACTTTATTTGACAATAGTTTTTGGCACGCCCGGTGGGACTGAGAGCTATTTTCAGTCTCAAATCAAAATTATCATACTGCTATTTGGTATGTGTAGCAGAAATTGTAGTCTTTAAGAGACAAATTTAGCATACTTGGCGACTCTGAGCTCAGGTTTAGCAGTTCTAGCGCATTATTGCTCATGAGAAGAGTGCAGACTAGGAGTAATTCATCCGTTTTTGAGTATTTGCAGCTGTCCCCGCCTACGAGGGGGAGAGAGATCCAAAAGGTTCAGAAGACAGTTGTTTACTTCAGGAGGTCTAAGTCGCATCCTACTGTTGGAGGACATACTGCTGTTCCTATTATTACTAAGAGCATCCTAGCAACAATGATTCCAGCAGTGAGAAACCAGCCATTTGTTGCCTTTAACCAAGGTAGCCCACTAAATCTAACTTAGCATGATGACATTCCAGTTGCTGCCTTAAGAGGGTTGCCATATTTTTATGGAGAGGATCATAGCACCCCAATAGAGCACATAAAAAGATGTTGCCAACCTATGTGCTGTTCACCATGTGACTGAGGAAAATGTTGCACTCAGATTGTTGGTAGCGTCCTTCAAGGAAAAAGCCTTACAGTGGTTTAGAGGTCTACCTGTCAATTCCATAGCCACATGGGATGAGTTAGGCAGCCAGTTGTGCAAGTTTTTTAAAGATAAATCAGACCACTTGTCATTGGTGGAGCAACTGTCTACGATCAAAAGAGCTCCACATGAAGATATGTCTGATTTCAATCACCGTTTCCAAAGGACGTGGGATAGAATCCCACAAACGGTAAGACCTACTGCTAATCATGCATTTTTATACTATTTAAGAGCTTTAAATAGTGATATTTCTGTAATGATTCAATCAATGGGAGGTGATACACTTCCTATGGCATATGGTGTAGCTGTTAGAGCTGAAAACAACCTCAAACAGGCTGGTAAAATTGCCCCAAGACCACCTATGCCAATATTTCCTGCTCTTCAGCCTCTGACTCCTATGCAAGTCCCTCCTTTGGCTGTTATTCCAAGTACACCCGCATTTCCAGCATCTGATACCCAGTCTAATGGTCAATTAAACACATTTCTAGTTTAGTCTAACAAACTGCAAGAGATTAAAGGCCTTCTAACAACTTTTGGCAATGAGATAATTAATTTAAGAAAACAACAAAATCAAGGTTTCAAGCCGTATCAACCTTCATTCCAGTCTAATTACTAGCAAAATCAGACCAATAGACCATCTTATCAGCCTTATAATCAAGGCTAAAAGTTTTCTCCTAATCCAAGGACACATCAAGCTTATGACTCCAACACTGTAAGCACTTCCAAAGAGATTGCCCCTATTTAGAACAATTTAGTTCAAGATTATGAGTGGTGCTTCCCATGTAATCAACCCCATAATCAAAGTACCTGTGTGAATGGGATGCTTAACCAAGCTTTGATGGTTCAGAACAATAATGTGCCTATAACAACTGAAGTACAACAGCAAGAGCGACAGACACATGAGTCTACATTCCTAAATTGGCAAGGGGAAGAATATTGTGGGGTGGTCCACTCTGATTCTTCGATTGCAAACAATACATGTAGTAAGAAGAGAGATATAGATGAGGGACATCAACCTAATACAGTTCAAAATCAATTGAAACAAGGGCCGGACCAGGATCAAAGTGCCCCTGACTCATCAAAAGCTAACCAGATCCGGATGCTACCAAGGGGCCAGCCTTTGGTAGTCAACCAATAGTCTAATTTATCAGCCTAGGCTCCTTCAGTGAAAGGTAATGTTATTTCCCCTAAAAGTCAAGTTAAACCTGCTACATCGTTCAATGTACTTGAGCATATGAAGAAAATTAATGTACCCATGTCAATATGGGATTCTCTGAGTATTCTAGGTCAAAAGGACCTACTTCAATCCGCCTTATCAGGTTTAAGTGTCTCAGATGAGCCTAGTGTAGAAAAGGAGAAGGTTGTGTTGGCTAACGTTACAATTGGTAATAAAGAACATCAAGCTGCTAAGGCCAAGCCACCTCCTTTTTATTTATCATTAATCATAGGAAATCATCTGGTTCATAATTGTATGATTGACTCAGGAGCTAGTAGTTCAGTTATGCCCAAACAAATTGTCGATAAGTTGGGAATTCAGTATGAGCCACTAGAAAAGGGGGTAGTACAATTGGATGGTACTGCTGTGAACACAATAGGGGTCATTAAAAATTTGAGCTTAACTCTACATGCCTATCCCAATTTTGCAATACCATAGGATATATACATTATTGAATTGCCCCCATACTTTGCCCTTTGTTTATCCAGGGATTTCACGTCCAAGATAGGTGGTTACCTATCCTTTGATTGGTCTCACATGCTTTTCAGAACTAGATATGGCACTAGAGCTACTATTAAATCAGAACCCATAGCCAAGGTTCATGTTGAGCCTTACAATCCTTCCCCTATCAATGCCAACTTGGTTACGAATGAATAAGTGGAGCAGCCTGCGGTTCAAGAGGTCGAGATTCAAATAAAAAGAACATTAGATGTTCTTCCTAAAGAGTGGGAACCTCAAGCTCAGGAGGCGGATATGGGCAAGCAGTTGGAGGAGGTTGACATTGGTGTTTATATGATGCACGAGACTGACTCTTTTGTGCCTAATATTGAAAAGAGTAAGGAACAACATGGTGAGCAGCATGAAAATGATTTATGGGAGTTGTACTTTGATGGTTCAAGGAGTAGAATATGTATTGGTGGTGGATGTATGCTGGTATCACCAGAAGGACAGAAGTACTATCAAGCTTTTAGATTCTATTTTAGTTGCTCTAGCAATGCTGCTAAATATGAAGCTCTAGTCCAAGGCTTGGAGTGGGAAAGACAGAGAGGTATCCGCTATCTAAAATTTTATGGTGACAACGAGTTGGTCATCAATCAGGTGAGAAAGTTGAATGCTGTTAAAAATAATATGCTCAGGTCTTATAGGAATAGGGTATGAGACCTCTTAGAGGGATTTGAAGCATTTAATCTTATTTCCATTCCTAGAGCTCAAAATAAACATACTGATAGATTAGCTACTGTGGGAGCCAAACATGATATTCCAAAGGAGATTTGCAGTGATAAAGCTAACCAGCATATCAAGATTATAGTTAGGCCTGCCGTGCCTAATAACGACATGCACTGGCAAGTCTTTGATAGCAACCAACACATTGTCAGCTTTTTGAGAGAAGAAGCTGAATTCTCACATGCCAATCAGGAAAAATTGCAACGCCAGTACAATGAACAACTTATTCAGCTAAAAAACAAGTTGCCCAAGGGCCTAGTCACTTTAGAATATGTTTTTAATATTGATGATGAAGCTAGAAAGCCCAAGGGGAGTATTCAAGTTCAGCAAGATCACTACGAAGAGGTTGAAGTCTTCAAAGAAAGGCTTCTTAAGTTAGGCAAGGTATGTACAGCTGAAGAGAAGCATGTTTTTATTTAGCTTTGTCAGGAATTTAATGATATCTTTGCCTGGCAATATAGTGATTTAAAAGGATTTAATCCCCAGCTTGCTCAACATACCATTGAACTTGAGCCTAATGTCGAACCAGTCAGATAAAAGCAGAGGCTCTTGAATCCTAAGTTAGAACCTTTGATGAAAAAGGAGCTAGATAAGTTGATTGAAATCAGCATCATTTTCCCCATCAAGCATACCTCATGGGTTTCAAACCTAGTGCCAGTAAGAAAGAAAAACGGTGAAATAAGACTCTGTGTAGATTTTTCGTGATTTAAATAGGGCCTCCTCAAAAGACCGTCATCCTCTACCTTCTATGGAGCAGATACTTTAGGTAGTCTTAGGGTCTGAAAGGTTTTCTTTACTAGATGGCTATTCTGGCTACAACCAAATATTGGTGAAGAGAGAAGATCGGTACAAAACAACTTTCACCACAAAATGGGGAACCATGGCTTATCTGAAAATGCCCTTTGGTCTATTTAATGCTGGGGCAACCTTTCAAAAGGCCATGGATATGGCCTTTTAGGGTTTAATGTACAAGATAGTTTTAGTCTATCTTGATGATATCAATGTTTTTTCTAAGGAGGCTAAGGATCATCTGAAGCATTTGAGGCAGATTTTTGAAAAGTGCAGGGAATTTGGGATATCACTTAATCCCAAAAAATATGTGTTTGTTGTTTATGAAGGAAGATTGCTCGGTTATGTGGTATCTAAATAGGGTATTACTATTGAACTTGAAAGAATAAGTGCCATCTTAGCTTTTTCCTTACCAACGCATAAAAAAGGTCTACAGAGTTTTATTGGTAGGATTAACTTTGTTAGGAGGTTTATCCTTGACATTGCTGATTTTTAAGTCCATTAACTCACATGCTAAGAAAGAATGTACCCTTCAGCTGGACTAAGGATGGAAAAAGAAGTTTTGAGCTTATAAAAGAAGCATTGGCAACCACACCTACACTTCTGAATCCTGACTTTTCTAGGGATTTCATTTAATATGCCTATGGAAATATTGATTCGCTTTTAGCTATACTCGTGCATCGAAATAATGAAGGATCTAAATAGCCCTTGGAATTCTTCAATCAGGGACTCAAGGATTACGAGCTCAAGTACACTTTTGTAGAAAGACATGTTCTTGCTGTCATAAGAAGCTTAAAGAAGTTTAGGCACATGCTCTCTAATAACAAGATTATACTAATGGTTGCTCATCCCAATGTGAAGGAATTTTTGTTAAACAAATATTTGAGTGATAGAAGAACTGGTTGGGTCACCAAGGTGATGGAGTATGACCTTGAAATAAAGGTTACCAAATTAGTTAGAGGGAGAGGTCTCTGCGAACAACTTACTGAAGACAGCAACAACAATGTAATGGAGGAGGACAGTTCTGTTTTAGCATTCCAAGATGGACAACAAACTTCCATACCTGCTCCTATTGGTTGGATCATAGAAATGACACATTTTTTATTGACTGGTGAGGGCGCTCCCGATCTGACTAGATCTAAAAGAAGGTATTATCGGCTGTAGTCCATACCTTATGTTCTTTTAAAAGGTTTACTGTTTAGAAGAGATTTTCATGGTGTCCTGTTAAGGTGTATTGAAGCTAATCAAGTTGATAGAGTATTGTATGAATTCCATCAAGGATCAGTTGGCGGACACTTTTCTTCGAAAGCCACATCTCTTAAAATAATGAAAGGAGGCTATTATTGGATTGCCTTATTCAAAGATGCTCATGCATGGGTAAGAAGGTGCAAAGAGTGTGCTATGTTTGCTGGAAAAGAGAGGTTGGTGGCCCTCCTGCTGTAACCGGTTCAGGTTGATCAGCCCTTCATGAAATGGGGTTTGGATTTTATTGGGGTTATAAACCCGCCATCAAGTGCCGACCACAAATGGATACTCACAGCCACTGATTATTTCTCAAAATGGACTGAAGCTGTGGCACTCAAAGAAGCTAATGAATCTACTGTCCTAAATTTTTATGAAGAATTGGTTACCAGATTTGGTGTCCCAGATTCTATTGTATCAGACAATGCCCTAACTTTTGTGAGTGTTAAAATCTTTGACTGGGCTGTCAAAAATGGCATATATTTGAGTACATCCTCTAATTATTATCCGCAGGGCAATGGATAGGCTGAGTCCACTAACAAGAACCTCCTAAGGATCATTAAGAGAACTATGGAGAGCAATCAAAAGGCCTGACACACCAAGTTAAAGTCAGCCTTGTGGGCAGATAGGATTATGTCAAAAAAATCTACAGGACTTTCTCCATACATGTTAGTGTATGGAAAAGAGGCAAGGCTGCCCATCTCAGTTGAACTCCCAACCCTCGATTTGGTAAATCACCTTGATATAAGCAAGAAAATGTATTTGAACTCAATGATAGCATCAAGCAGGTATAGATCAAATACAAGGTACATTCATTTTTCAAATCATAATAATCACCCATTGGTAATTAAAAAGCCAGAGTTCACAATAAGGAGTAGTGGAACAATAATTTGTTTCTATAGGTGACAACGAATGCAAAAAGTTGTTTAGTAAGTAATCATAACCCAAATAGTGGGTATTAGACATGAAAACATAAACCTGGAGCAGCATACTCATTAGTCAAAGTGAAGTGAAGTGAAGTGTGTCCAACATCTAAATACTCCAGAATGATGTGTTTTGATAGCCTCATGGCATTATGATGTGGACAAAGGTTGAGAAGCCTTCATGGGATGTTGAATATAGTTACACAATGTGTAGATTGATATGGCAGAAGATAAAATGCAATAAGATGTTGCTTCTTGTCAAGAGTCAAGGATACAACCAAGCCTCACAAACTTGTTAGAGATAGCCATTGCAATGATAACCTACAGAAGGATATTTTTTGCAAAATAGACAGTGATATTGTATTTCATTTTGAACTTATCAGCTATTGCCATTAATAAACCTTGTTAAAATCCAGAGAAAACAAGAATCCCTAATTTTTTTTGCATAATAGAGGTGTCTAGCCATAGAGTGAGTAAGGGATGAGATTGTTTGTAATGAATACAAATTCAAAATGGGTTTTGAAACCTAAGCACATTTGTATGGTCGTGGCCTTCCCAAAGAAGAATAAATGTAGATCTAGGGTTATGATGGAACCCTTTATCATTTTGCAGAGAAACAAAGAGAACCCAAATGAATACCTGCAAGAACATATGGCCATGGCAGGAAATTTAAAGAGGGTTTTGTTACCCATTTTTCACCTATGGGCTCAATCAGGCAGGGTAACCCATGTTTTCAGGGGTTCTCAAAGACCAAATGGAAGAACACTTGCATTAGGATCACTTTTTTAACTTGTTTGCTTCTTGTGCAGATGCAGGGGAAATGATGTTTCAATTCAGCACGTGGATTAAATGTGGCTCCCAAGAGGGTTGAGCCCAGCATGTAGGTCTTCAGTTTAAGGGTGGGTTTTCTTTTTTCGTTTTGCCTTGTCTTTCCTTCTTTTCTGTTTTGTTTTCTTCTCTCTTTCCTTGTTCTGTCGGGGGCGGAACCAGGTTGGGATCCGAACTTGAAACTTTTCCAAAACTCTCGGTTCCTATTTTTGATCTGGTTCCGACCCTGCGTCTGCCTTTTCTGCTTTTGTCGGGCCCCTTTTTTCCTTTGTTTCCGTCAGAGGAAGAACCGAACCAAAACAAACTTGGAACTTTTCCAAAAGTTCTAGTTTTTATTTTAGTTTCGGGTCCGGTTCTAGTTCTGCGCTCGTTTGCGTCTTGTTCTCTTCTTTGGCCTTGTGTTTTACCATGGGGTAGTTTTTTCCTTTCTTTTCTTCCTTGTCCTTTTTCCTCCCTTCCTTTCCTTCATCGAAGGTAGGTTCGGGTCAGATTCCGAACTTGAAACTTGATGAAAGTTTCTGTTTCGGGTTTATTTCCACCCCTGTCCCCGCTCTGTTTTACCCGGGATCTGATTCTGATCTGATCCCGCCCTTCTTTCTTTCTTTCTTTCTATTGCCTTGTGCATTTTCTTTCCTTCTCTAGCGGGACCAGAACTGGGTCGGGACCTAGACTTGGAACTTTTCCAAGGTTCTGGTTCCTGTTTTCGTTCCAGTTCCGGCCCCGGTCCCACTCTTTCTTCTTTCCTTTTCTTCCTGGCTTTTGATTGAGGGATGTCTCCCCCTTGGTTCCCCTTTTTGTTTTTTCCTCATATGTTGCCAGAGGCGGGATCAGAACAAATTCTGAACTTCAAACTTGAAGAAAGTTTTAAGTCCGGATTTGGTTCCAGTTCTGGTTCCGCTTTTTCTTGGTTTTCCCTTGTTTTGGTCCCGATCCCGGTTCCGCCGAGATTTTTTTCCTATCTTTGCTTCCCCCTTTCTCCCCCCGGTCCCAGTTCTGGTTTTGTCTTGACCCCGCCCGTGCCAGTTTTTTGAAAAAACTCAGTGCAAAGGAGTGCCTTTGCCAAAAGATGAGAAGTTCACCGTAAGGTCTCCCCGACCTGATGGGGTCTTGCCGATGGCTTTTTGTGAGATCGATATAACTCTGGCTGCTCACCATGAGGTCTTGCCGACCGTTGTATGTCTTGCCGAATGGATTGGCATGTCAGTATGACTTCATCTGCCCGCTATGACTTCTCGCCGATGGGCTAATGTCTCGTCGACAACAAAGGGTTTTTTCTAAGAGTCTTCCCGAAATGGAGAATTTTTCGAAGGAAAGGGTATTGTACAACAGGTCTCGGCGAAGTGTGAGTGGTCTTAGCAACAAAAGTGATATTGGCATGACTAATAAAGCCCGCCGTGAACTCTCACCGATGAATGTTTCTCTTGCCGAAGTGAAATGAAGTAAGCCCTCACCAAAGCAAGGTGCCTTCGGTACAACCTCTTGCCGATAGCGGTCACCCTGCCCATAGAAATGAACATCAGTCTAACTTCAGGGGTTCGGTGAGAAGTCCCACCTTGAGTCCTAAGTTACGTCGATAGCTGTAGGGGTGGTCAGTCAGTAGTGGCGCTGAATCTAATGGATAGATCTGATGTTGCTTCTCGAAGGGGAGGTAGACATGAGTCACTATAGCAATTGGAGATGACAACTCAAGGAGCAAGGGGACATTAATGACCCTGTCACAGAACATTCAAGGCAACTCTGACGAAGTCTTAATGGTAGACTGGAAGGCTACAAGATAACATCAATGACTATAAAAGATCTGAAGGCCATACCCATGGATGAGCTTTCACCGACATGAGCAAGGTATGTGCATTAAATGCTTCATTGACTTCATTCCAAGGCACTTCTAAGGCTGACGTGTCCAGGTGCCAACTCATTTTTGGAGACCCTAATGCAGGGGGGCCGACCTTTGGTTGTATATATGGAATTTTTTCCTTTTTGTAAGTTAGTTCTTAGTTAGGAGACTGTCGAGAGCATTATTCAGACTTTGTAACTCATTATTTTATGAATACTACAGATCTGTAACACATACACTCCTTATTTTCTTAATAGAAAGTTATTTCCTTCACAGTTTTTCTTTGTTGTTTAGTAGCTGGTTATTAGTTACATGATTAAATTCTGTGTGATCCCTTTATTTGATCAAATTCCTTCAGTGCTGAATGCAAAGGATATTATGTCGCAAAATTTAGTTTATGTTAGCGATCTCTCTCTTTTGCATATTATATCTGTGAAAACATCTCGTTTTCCTTTGTGCTAAGCATTAGAACAGCCGAAACCTTACATAGACTCATTTTTTGTAAACATAAATCTCTGTATTGTGAGATTGTTTAGCTCTATTGAGATTTTCTATGAGTTTTCTGTAGTATTGTCATATGTTTATCTTTGGTGTATCACCTGTTAGAGATAGGTTTTGGATTCAAGTACATCTTTCTTACTCTTTTCCTTTATCATTCTCTAGTTTTCCCAAGATATCTTAAGGGGAACCAGCCCATAATCTGGAGGTTCACTTCATTTCCAGGTCACCCACAACCTTGAAGTGTTCCCATGTGTCAATAGGTTGCTATAGTTGATAGGTTAGCAAGGGTGCATACTTTATTTGATAACAGGTTCAAGAAATGCACAAAAAGACTTTGGATGTTCATATTTTTGCATTTAAGTTCAAAACAAGAAAAAGGATTTGGAATATGTACATGATGTATCATTGTGACCAATAATGGAAAAGATACTTTGCATTTACAAACAAGAAAGTAATGTACAAAAGAGAACAATGAGGCATGGGTTTTGGATAACCTGAGAAAAAAGTAAAATACCTACAATAGAATGTATGGCCACAACCAAAATCATCATTTTTTATTCATAAAATGCATGATGTCTTTAGAAAAAGTATAGGTAATCTCCCAAATATGCATGGAAAATGATAGAAGGAAGCAAGGAAATGAAAATATTTCCATCTTTCGGCAACAAGCTCAATTTTGAGCATTTGTTTCTTCAAAAAAATAGAATATAAAAATAGGAAAATTATTTTCAAGAACTTACCCAAACTTGACTAGGTTAATTCTTCATAGAGTTTACATAAGAAGCTTCATAATTCGCCATCAAAACCTCCATGAATTCTCTATTCGAAACCCTATGTTGGCGGCGCTCAAAAGCACAGTGAAGTGAAAAAGTAAAAATGAAAGTGGAAATGAATGGTTGCCCATGACTTTTGTGTTAGGGTTTGGAAACCCTAATAAGGGCTGACAAATGAAAGCACATTTTTTCCTTTATTTTTAGAGTTCTTCACATAAATTAATCCCCATGTTTTTATTAGGATGTCGTGTGTTGTTTTTACATGCTTTACAAGACTAAGTCAATTAGTCCTTTGTATATGCCTTTCTCAGCATGCCTTATATCATGCATCTAATTTGAAAATTGTAAAACTTTATTAAAGTGATGAAGATATAAATCACTTTGATAAATGTTATTTATTGATGCAAGATAAAGATGCTAAGCTTGTGATCAAAGACATAATCAAAGGAGGGGTTTGTTGAGAGTTTATGAGCTTTCTTATGCTTTGCAAGCATATAGGGAAGTTTGAAGTAGTTGTTAGAACAAGGGAGAGCATATAGGGAGGTTTTACTTGCTTTTAGAGAGATGGAGAGGATTTAGGCATCATTTTATTGTGCCTTAATGTTTGACATGGTCAAACTTGGATTTTTTCACACATGGGAGCTCTTTTGGAGAAGATTCAGTTCCTATATTTTTAGCCTTTTGAAGGCATCCGACCCAAGGAAGCTTCTAACTTTCCTTCTTTGGTGCAACTGCTTGGTTGATGGATATATTCACTTTGTTGACTCGTTTATACTTAGTTCTTCTTATGCATTTTTTTTACTTAGAGACTTTGAGTCCTTTTAATAGATTTTTGGCATTCTTTGTAGCTCTTTTGGACATGAATAACAGTGAAGACCTTGGGTATTAGTGATTGAAGTTATTTTCCTTCTTATTCTTTTCTTTATTGTGTGCACATAATTGATTTGATCAGGTTATTTATGAGGTATTATTTATTTCCTTATAGCTTTGTCTCATGTTTAGCGCCTTTATGCAAAAGGTATATTAATGTAGGTTATAATCTATGTCAAAGATGCGAATGGCTGTTAGGTATTAAGTTATCTTCCTCCTAGGAGTTGGAGCATTAGGACCTCTTTGTAAAAAAATTATGCAAAGACATACTATAATGAGTTGTGCAAGTTTTGATTTTTGTCATTGAAGGAAAGTGTTGGTAATTTGAGTGTTATGTCCAAGTTTGGTTTGGTGTATCACCTCAGTTTTTATTTTCAATGTTTTAGTTTATATTTTCTCTCTTCCCTTTTCCTTGTCAACTAGTAGAGTAATCTAGGTGCTATCCATTTAGGAAGTCGACATTCTCTGAAGGTTCATTCTCACTATAGGTAACCCACAACCTGAGAATGTTCCCATGTGTCAATAGATTATGGAACCTTAAGTTTAACAGGGTGCAAATCTAGTTGATAACAAGAATATAGCCAAAGAATAGCCAAAAGGAAGCAAACAAATCAAACCCAACTGTTATAGAAATAAGGTCATAGCCACACAATAAGACAACTAAAAAAAATAGTCCTAAGCTCAAAAAAATAATTGAAACTAAAACAAAAGGGTAGAAAAAGCCTCCTTGCAATCAATCTCAAACTCAACAACAAGGAAAAACTCCACCTCGATAGGAGAAATCTTCACCATGAAAAGAGAATCAAGGGAAGAAACTGTAGACACGTAAAATGTACCGATTGACGTTGTGCACTTGATCCTGACTACTAACATCGTTTCAACCTGAATCATACTTTGGTCTAACCATTTAATCATATACCCCTATCTGATTAAATTCATCAATATTCCTCTCTTAATTAAATAAATCAGTTATCTAATTAAGTCACCTCTTCTCGATAATTAAATCAATCAATCTGGTCTAATTATCCTATTTAATTAAATAATTTATTTTATTTGATTAAATCTCTAAAGTCTATCTATTAAATTAAATAAATTAAAACCTTATTTAGTTTAATCTAACATCATCTCTTTTAATTAAATAAATCAAAATCTATATTTAATTAATATCTTATCACATTCCTCTCAGATTTGATTTAAATAAATCCACAAATTTAAGTCAAATAGGTCACATCATCTAATCCCCTTTATTAAATTAATTAAATTTGATTAATTTAATCTCCTATCATGTCCCATCCTCTAGCTTTTACCACTTGCACATGAAAATAGATTTAATTGATTTATTAAATCTCTATTTTCCTCAACAAGGCACCTTTTTGGATTATTCTCCAAGTTTGAATTCAAAAATCCAAGTTGACATGTACATCCAACTAGGCATTTACTCCATCTTACATGTCCTTTTCCTTGAGCCAAGTGGCATTTAATGCATTTTTCCTTCCCTCTTGCATGTCATTTCAACAAATTCAAAATTCAAAAATAGGCATTTATTGGCACAATCCTCAAAACTTGCAAATCCTCCATCCACTCATAGATTGACAAGTGGCATCTTTCCATTGGATGAATGTTAGTCCCACATTGCTCTATTTTGGACATTCATCCTTCAATCTCATCTATAAATAAGAGGCTTCATTCCTCATTTGATCATCCACAAATTATGCAAAGTTATTATGCTCAAATATTTAGCCATTTCCATCCAATATCATTGAATCATAGCTAGATTATGCAGGTTTTTCCATTGGAGCACTCAGCAAGCATCAAAAAAGTGGATCACTCATCAATACTCATCAACATACATCAATCTTGAATCATAGGAATTCGGAAAGGACCAATTTTCACATCAAATTGACACCAATTCCCCCATGGGATCATGAGTTTGCTAGTTTAATTAGGATTCAATCTCTATTTTGTTGTTTTCATTGTGTTCTTCATTGTTTTTTTTGCTAATTTGAACTTTTTGAATGGATTTCATAGGGAATCCTTGTTCTTGCTTGCAATTTCTAATCTAATGTGTTTGTTCTTATTGTTTTGCAGGTATTGGGATTGGGGTTCACACATTTGGCACTAGAAGGGTGACAACATCTCATTTTTAATCATATTTTTCTAAAAATTCTGCGTTTTTGTTTGTACACAGGAAAATTCCAATGTTGGAAGCTCAGCATCGCCATATAGCACTGCTTACTCTCCAACGTTGCCATATAGCACCACTAAAAAGTCCAAACTACGACGCTTTAGCCATCCCGCCTAAAATTTTTGAATTTAAATTTTAAACAGCGACGCTAGTGAAAATGGCGACACATTTGAGCTCACTGGTTCAGGTACAGAGCACCACTAACTAGTAACCGGCGCTATACAACACCGCTGAAGAAATCAAACTGCGACACAGTCACGGGTTGCACTGCTGGTAGGGAGTAAAAAGTTCATATCTCATTTTAACACGTGCTTTTTGTCAAGTGATGAGTTTATCTTCTGTTTTCTACTTTTTAACCTCTGTGTTTTTTAGAATTTGATTGGTTTTCTTTCTTGTAGGTTGGATCAATTGAAAACAAAAGAAGGAGAAGCACGATGATGGTATTTCACAAAATTAAAGTGTTTTTAAACACTTTAGTGTTTGTTTAACACTCTTAGGAAACTGTTATTCCTTTTTGCTTAGGACACTAATTTCGTTTGGGTTTTAAAAAGAATCTTTTCAATTTTTGCAAAGGCTTAAAACGAACATTAGGAATACAACTTACTAGAGTTTGTTTTTTTTGGTTAACAATTGAACAAAACAAATCTCATTTGTCCTTTGGTGCTTTAAAAAGAACTTACAATTGCTTTGTGGCTCTAAAATGAACAAGTGAAACTTTGTCTTCGTGATGGCTTACTTAAACTAACTTCATTGAAAAAGGACGTATGCGCTTCTCTCGTGCTTATAGAGATCTTGAGAATCAAAAGGACTTTTTTTTGTGATTTTAGGTTAAGATAAAGCAATCACCTCCACACTTCATTTTGGGTTTAAAATTGAACAAAACATTTTGCGAGTGTGAGTACAGAATTATTGTGTACATTCTCTCTTTGTTGCAAACAAAGATTGATCGAGTTACAGATATTGTCTTTACTCACTTTTGTTTATCTTAGAGGGCCTGCCTTGGGGAAAAAGTACTCACCCAAGGGAATGACTCAACTGGTAACACTCTAAAGCCAAGAGTATTTCCAACTAGGATATAAATGTGGGTATTGGAATAAATGCCAATATCACACAGTTGGCTTCGATGAGATGGATCTAAAAAGGGACTCTCGCCGTATGGGCCAATCTCCACGAACGGAAAGTCCTAATTAAAACCATGTTTTAGAATTGCAAAAATCCTTGATCTATTTGTTGGTGCAACAACGGTCATTCTGAAGCCGCCCCACACTTTTAAGGTCTTTTAGTAGAAATGGAAAGCATGCCATGGGAGTTTCATGAGTGTTGATGCTTGCCTGCCCCGAATGACGTTAATGAGCCATGGAGGGGAGCCAGTGGGGTCAAGCATCTAACCATTCGCTAAAGATAAGCGTAGCTAGACTTGTCCAAGTGGGGACTCAACAAATATTGTCTTCCATATCCATAGGGTTGTACTTATTCTTGGTTACGAAATACTTTGCTTGTTCGAAAATATCTTGGAAACAAACACTTAAACATCATCATCAAAATTTCAAACCCTTTAGGAGACAAATACAATTGACCCAATCCATGTGTTATTGCTTTCCCTTGGGATTCTATCCTTATAGGTTTCTAAACATTTGGATTACATCTCAATTTGTCTACTAAAGTTAAACAATAGGTAACCCTTGCCTTGAATTCATCAAATTTCTACATAACATACTTTGTTGGATTCAAAGAAATTAAGACATTGGACATCTAGTTTCGAAACTTAATCAAAGAAGTGTTTGTGGTAAAATAAAGTCACTAAGCAAATAGAAACAAAATGAACTCTCACATGTGTTGAAACCTCACAATTTTCAAGAAGTCAAATCCCAAAACGAAAGTCCTTGATTCAAAATCCGGAAATGTATGATCAAATTGAACCACTTCTTGGTTATAAAGGTCTATAGAAGCATTGCATGTTCTTAAATACCGAGGTTTAGGTAAACAAAGTGTCTTTTTTTAGGTTCATCTTAGGATCAAAAGAAATCAAAATATTTTTTCATCCATCCTTCAAACATCAAACCAAAAATCATCTCATCGTCACCTTTTGAGAAATCTTGAAATTATCCTTCATGCTAGGCTTTTTGGAAAAAATCAAAATCATCAAATCCTTGAGACAAAATCCTTGAAATCTTTATCAAATCATCTTTGGCTATGTATGTGTAGATGCATCCTTTTGCATACACTTAGTCAAAGTTATCAAACCATATTTTTTAGCTAGGTATATGTAGATGCATCCTTCTTCATATGCTTGGTTAAATTATCATCTTGTTTGAATAGGTGTGGGTAGATGCATCCTTGTCCCTACACATATTCAAATTATCATCCTTTGGGAAAATCTACCCCTTAGATAATCATCCAACATCTTAGGGTCTATTTGTCCAAAAATCAAAGAAAACTAAAATCAATCAATCAAGGGAAATCTAAAGAATCAAAATCAAAATCCAAAACATATATGAAAATACCCAAAAGTCTAGCATCCCCCTCAAGATTTATCAAAAAACCAAAACATCCACATCATCCATCTCTTGCATCATCGTCATATCACCTTTTGATCCTCAAGATATCCTAAAATTTTCTCTTTTGTGAATAAAGTAAAGATCAATCCAAAGAATTAAGAGATTCATCTCCCATATTCTTGAAAATTGATCCTTGTTTTATGGTTCAAACTAGATCTCAATACAAGAAGAACATAGAAGCCAACAAAGAAACACCCACTTCAAGTGACCTAAGTCAAACGAACGTTGAAATGAATCTAGTCGAATCAAACAATCCTTTAACTATCTCATCATCACAAAACCCACAAGAGGAAAATCAAGGAGAAGATCTTACCTTTGGGATGTCGCATGAAGAAATAACCGAAATGCTCCAAAATACGAAAAACCATAAGATCATCAACATCATGATGAGGCTTAACCCTTCACTATACATGCTTGAACTAGCAAAGCAAGGGGCCAAATTACCTTCTAATTTCGACGTGAGCTCTATTGTGGAACCATCTTTGGAGGTTATGCCTCTAATTTCATCCACACTCCCCATCTCGTCTACACCCCCATCCCAAAGCATCACTCAAAACATTCCACAAATCATGACATCTTTTGCTCCAACCCAACCTAATGTCAATAAGGGAAATGCATTTCTTAATGGTATTCAAACACACCCCCTTGTTAATAATCAAGACTTGGAGGCAAATACCATTTTGGAACAAAACATACCCCAAAATCAATTACATAAGTATGTTCCTCTCAATTTTCATAATCCTAATGATCCATCATCATCATCCTTTTGTGCGACACCTCAAAATTCTCTCCTCACAAATCCGCAAGAATAAGGTGACATGTTCAGACTTGGAGGCATTTTTGACACCACATCATTTTCGCAAGAAATCACCCCCTCACATTTTCACCTCTTCCACCATTACCACTATTATCCACACCTTTACTTGGCTTGGGACTTCCACCTTTACCAAATATCAATCAAACCAACATTCCAAACACCAATCAAAACATCACGCCAAACTCTCAAAATTTGTCATTGATATTGCAACAACAAATGACTACACAAGCAATAGTGACATCATCAACCACCCCCCAACATCTCAAAGCATGGTATCTCAAGGAACAATCACATCAACAACACCATCCACCACTCAACCACCAACACAACATCATCACTCACCACCACCACAAATTCCATTCCAAATCCACCACCACCAACTTCCAGCATATCAAGCCAATACAACATGGCATTGCAAGCAGCTCAACAAGCTGCTTATCAAAGGGGATTCATACAAGTGCAAAAAAAAAAGCTGCACAACTTGTTGCTTAACAAGCCGCTCAATCTTTCCAAGCAACCCAAGCCGCATTACAAGTGCAATAGGCTGCACAAGCCTAATATTTATTGCAACAACAACAAGAAGAAGCCGCTCAAACTGTGCAAGCTGCTCAAGCATCCCAAGCTGCATTACAAGCACAAAAGGCTACCCAAGCCAAAATTATATTGCAACAACAAGCAGCACAAGCCCAAGCCCAAGCTCAAGCGTACGCCCAATATCAAGCACAACAAGCACAAGCACAAGCACAACTTCTTGCACAAAAACAAGTAGCGCAACTACAGGCATATCAACAAGCAATAAAACAATAACAAGAGTAGCAAGAAGCATCCCAACAACAAGCATTATTGGAACAACAAGCACAACAACAAGCACAATAGGAAGCAATCCTAGCACAACAACTAGCAATCCTGGCACAACAAAAACAAGATCAACAACAAGTGTTGTTCATACAACAACAAGTGCAAGCATACCTAGCTTGACAAAATGTGCAAATACCATCAAACAACACACCAACCAACCCAACTATCCAAGCCACAATCGAAACACCCCAAAACACCTTCATCCCACCTCCTGACCCACAAAACGATGTAACGACACAAATCAGGTTGCTCTCACAACAAGTGCTCGATCTTCAATCAAGGTGAACCAAGAAAACACCAAGCAACTTGTGTCCCTATCCATTTGACAGGAGCCTAGTGATGAAACCATTCCCCAAGGGATTTGAGATCCCCAAGTTCGACAAATATCGTGGGATAGGAAAACCTAAAGATCACATCAGGGAATTCCAGGTTCATTGCATGGAAGTCACATACAACGATAGCTATCTGATGCGACTATTACCTAGGAGTTTGGCTAGCCACGCTATGGAATGGTTCTCTCACCTACCAACAGGCATCAGAACATTCCAATAAATTATAAATGCATTCATTAAAAATTATGCATGCAACATTGCCATGGATGTTAGTCTAGAAAAACTCTCAGCTCTGGAATAGGGAAAGAATGAATCATTTGCTTCATTCCTACAATGATGGTGATGCAAGGCCAATCGGAGCAAGTGGACCATGCCCAAAGAACAACAAGTTTGCACCATTATATCCAACCTTGACAGCCTCTTAGCATTTAATCTCAAGGTACAAGGGATCACCACGTATGATCAATTGATCTCCAAGCCACTCAGCATCAAACGAGCCCTTATGACTCAACCCACGAGATCAACTTCATACCCCGAACAACAAAACAACTGCCCACCCTCCAATTACAACGATAAACCTCGCACGTGGGTAAGGAACAAAAATGTTACTAATGATGGTGTTGTTGACGCCAAGGTGGTCATTAGTGCCCCTCCCCAAAATACACCAGCACCACAAATCCAAATCCAACACCAAAATAATCATCACACAATACAACAACCAAACAATAATTTGACAATTAACAATCTCAATGATCAAAGGGGACCACCCCAATGGAACAAGAATTACCCCAAGGAAAAGTACACCACTTTGGGGGAACCACTTGAAGTCATAATGAAGAAGCTGATAAACAAAAAAATCATAAAGGCTCCTACCTTTGAAAATTACCAAGAACCGGATGTGAAACCTCCTTGGTATAATGAGAATCAACTCTGTGAATTCCATAAAATCAAAGGCCATACCATGAATAGTTGCATGATATTAAAAAAAATAGTTCAAGATCTCATCGATCAAAGAATTATAAACGTGGAACAACCAACACGAAACCAAGATCTTAAGATATACACGAATCTGATGCCTAACCATGGCAATAAAGGGAATAATAATAACACTGATAAGGGGAAAGGCACCCACACAAACATAAATCATGTGTATGAAACTGTCGTTTCCTCACTAGATGAATACTGCACAGTCATCACCATCAAAGGCGCCCATGCCGATTGTAGAGTCACCACAAGAGGCGGCAAAGTTACCATCGCAGGATCATCCTAGCCAAACAAAATCCCTACATCTAGATCTGTCCCTAATGGCTACAATGTCATAGATCAGCTCAAAAGAACACCAGCACAAGTCTCCATCATGGAGTTGCTAAAAATGTCATCTGCCCATAGAAAAATCCTTGAGGAAGCGCTGGCTTCATCCACTGTCCTCGCAAATCTTGATACGGAACAATTACAAGCTATGGTCAGAAATATCATTACGCAAAATATCCTCACATTCTCTGACCAGGATTTCCCCGCTCAACCATCTCACAACCATGCATTCCACTTAGAAGCCATAGTACAGAAAAGAAAAGTCAAAAGGGTCTTGGTGGATGGAGGTGCGGGCTTGAATATTTGTTCTCTCAACCTCATCAAACAGTTAAAAATATCAGAGGATTCTATCAACAAAGGAAAGGGTATCACAATAAGAGCATATGATGATCAAGAAAGAGTGTCCTAGGGCACAATCAAACTCCCTATTCAAGTAGGGCCTGCTATCATGGAAACCACTTGTCAGGTCTTGGATCTCGACTTGCCATATAACATCCTCCTAGGACGTCCATGGATTCATGCAATGAAGGTAGTAGCATCAAATTTTCATCAATGTGTGAAATTCACACATGAGGGACAAGAAGTTACCATCCATGGAGATCCCGAACCCTTCTCTTATTGAATAAGTCTTGAAGAAAAGTACTATAAAATCCCCCAAGTACCAAAAAATGATGAGGGCCCATCTACACCATACATCAATCCCACCACTCTCGCATCCACTTCTACAACAAAGACACCTGCCACTCCCACCATCCCTACCATTTCTAAAATTAAGGTCATCATCCAAGATAATGGTTGTGGAAACTACAAGATCCCTAAAAATGATTTTGTGGTAGGAGAGTTACCACAATCTCCTAGATCACGGGGACACCCACAAATAAATGAAGCCTCCACATCCCAAACATCTCTTGAAGACTATCCCAACTTTACAAGTTGGGGAGATCTTGGCCAAGAAGTTATTGAGGCAGATCCATCTCATATGCTATATTAAGCTGAAAGACCAGTAGCTGATTTACCAATGGATGATAGAAGCAAGGGTTTGCAAATGATGCTCGCAATGGGCTATGACAGAAACCAAAGAATTGGGAGAAATGACAATGGGCTTATAATACCTATCATTTTGAAGATGCAACCAATAAAAAAATCTTGGCCTTGGATGTACCCCTCTGAGTATAATCATACGTGGCTGAAGTCCTCTAGTTAGAAGGGTTAACAATCCTCCTCAGCCAACCACAGCAGAACTATGATTACCAGTATCTACAAGTCGTGTCATAGATAACTTCACATTTGATATAACCGACATCTGTAATAGTAGTGATGACGAGGATACCATGACCAACTTACCTAGGCTATTTGAGGATAACACTCTTTGCATGATTAGCACCCTATCTTATGAATCAGACCGCCAAAATCATGAGATCCGCCTAGTATATCCCCAACTCATTGACTATGACCAATGAGGAGCACCAATTCTCAATACATTCAAAAATGATGAGGCACTCTCAGAATTCATGGGACTGCGGGATAACATTCCATGTGGGGATCACAAAGCAGGGTTCATAATCGAGCTGGATACACATGCCTATTATGGGGAAACGATTGAATCCCTCAGTCACAAAAGTGAAAAAATAAGAATAATATCTAAGTCCTTGAGTGAAAACCACACTGTGGCACTCTCCGACTAGAAAAAATTAAAAAGAAAGGATGCATCCAACAGTGAAAACCTCTCTGAGGCGCTCGAGGATGGGGGATTCAATCTTCCTTCTAGAGCTATTCATCAAGAAAAATCAGCAGTCCTAGTAGAAAGATGCAATGCGATCAATCTAGGAACAGAGGAAACCCCACACATCACATTCTATGCAGAGCCATTACTATCAAAGGAACAAAAGCTCCTAGTAGCCTTCCTAAGAGAAAGATAAACTTCGCATGGAGCTATGCTAACATGCCTAGGCTTGATCCAGAGATCATGGTTCACCACTTAGTAGTATATCTAGAAGCAAAGCCTGTTAAACAAAAGCTTTGAAAAATGCACCCTCAGATCGCCTTATTAGTCAAAATGGAGCTAAAAAAGCTATTAGATGTAAGATTCATCTGATCGATAGATTATCTAGAATGGGTGTCAAACTTGGTAACTGTCTCAAAACTCGATGGGGGCATCAAAATCTACACAGACATCAGAGACTTGAATAAAGCATGTCTGAAAGATGACTTCCCACTTCCAAACATTGACATGATCATAGATATGACAGCCGGACATGAAATGCTATCACTAATGGACAGATTCTCAGGGTACAATCAGATCATGATAGCTAAAGAGGACCAACATAAAACAGCCTTCACTTTTCCATGGGGGACTTGCTGATGGAAAATGATGCCATTCAACTTAAAGAATGCAGGAGAAACATACCAAAGGGATATGACATTGATATTCCATGACATGATCCATAAGACAGTTGAAGATTATGTTGATGACATTCTAGCCAAGTCCAAAAAGAGGAAAGATCACATAGCAACCCTAAGTGCCATTTTTGACAGGCTGGAAGAGTACAAGGTCAGATTAAACCCAAAGAAGTGCATCTTTGGCGTACAATCGAGAGAATTGCTAGGATATATAGTGTCAATGAGAGGTATCAAGGTAGATCTAGCAAAGGTAAAAGCAATCCTCGAGATGGAGGCACCAAAAACATTAAAACAATTGAGAGGTCTCCAAGGTAGGCACCAATCCATTCGAAGATTCATAGCACAGTTAGCCGACAAACATAACCCATACTCTCACCTACTCCACAAGGGAGTACGTACAAATGGGATACCAAGTGTGAGAAGCATTCAATAAAATCAAAGAATATCTACTGACACCACCAGTCTTAATGCCACCTATCCCAAGAAAACCATTAATTCTCTACATATCACCAATAGCAACAACCCTTGGAGCTCTCCTAGCTCAGCATGACGAAAAATGGAACGGAAAGGGCTATCTATTACATCAGTAGAAGAATGGTTGGGCATGAGCTAAAATACTCATTCATTGAGAAAGCATGTCTAGCAATAGTGTTTGCATCATAGAAATTCAGACATTACATGTTGGCACACAAAATAAAACTTATTGCCAAAATCGACCCTCTCAAGTACTTACTATCAAAGGAAATGCTCACTGGAAGAATGGCCAAATGGGTGATGATACTGTCAGAATATGACATTGAATATGTGGAGTGGAAAGCAATCAAAGGCCAAGTCATCGTAGATCAACTTGCAGAAGCACCAATCTATTCAAAGAATCCTCTTGTCTCAGAATTTCTAGATGAATCTATTTTCAATCTCAACGTAGCTGACCACTAGAAAATGTACTTTGATGGACCATACACACAACATGGATCAGGAGCTGGTGTCTTCTTTATCACCTCACAAGGGGACTGCATACCAAGGTCCTATAGACTGGCATTCCCCTACACCAATAACATTGCATAATATGAGGCTTTAACCATAGGTCTCAGAATAGTAGTACAGTGGAACATTATAGCTCTCAAAGTATATAGAGAATCCCAATTGATAGTAAACCAAGTGAACGATGAATACTAGACCAAGGACGATAAGCTCACTCCATACAAGAAATTGGTGGAGACCATCAAAGAATCCTTCATCGAAATTACATTTGAGTAGATTCCTAGAACCAACAACAGAGAAGCAGACGCCATGGCAACAATTGGATCCTTACTGGATATCCCCCAAAACATTCCAAAATATGAATTCCTGATAGAGCAGCTTCTCATGCCCACATTTGAGGTACCAAAATTAGAATTTGTGTGCAAAATCGTTGGTCCCAGTGATCCTTGGTACCATGACATTTACACATACCTTCAAATAGGATTCATACCCGCTAACTTACCCTCAAACCTAAAATGAACCTTTGTAAAAAGGCATCCATATTTGTCATCCTAGGAGATACCCTATATCATAGAAGCATAGAAGGAACCCTACTACGCTGCTTAAACATTGAGGCATTAACCGCTCTAAGTGAAGTACATAATAGTATCTATGGTTCACACTCGAGTGGAATGACTATAGCTAAGAAACTGCTGAGAATGGGGTATTATTGGCCCACAATGGAATGAGAGGCACATGACTATGCCAGAAGGTGTCTACAATGTTAGCAGCATGGGGACCTCATTCATTCTCCAGCTCAAGAGCTTCATCCTATCATCACACCATGGACCTTTTCATAGTGGGGACTCAATCTCATTGGAAAAATCATGCCCACTTCATCTAACAGCCACAAATTCATCATAACCACAATAGAGTACTTTACTAAGTGGGTGGAATCCATACCCATGATGTATATAACTAGGAAGAAGATTTCAAAGTTCATCCTGAACTATCTCATTTGCTACTATGGTGTTCCACAAGCCATTATCTTAGATAATGGGACACCATTCAAGAATCAGTAGGTTCGTGACTTATGCAAAAAATTCAAAATCCAACATCGTTTCTCCACCCCATACTATCCCCAAGGTAATGGTGAAGTAGAAGCTACAAACAAGACCATTTTGAAAATCCTCAAGAAAATAGTCAATGATGCAGGTCGTGACTAGCATTTGCAGCTTAATCTTGCCCTCTGGGCCTATCAAACCAGTATTCGCACACCCACCGATGCCACCCCTTTCTCCCTGGTCTACAGATCAGAAGCAGTATTCCCCATTGAGATCGAGATCCCATCACTCAGGATATCACTGCAAAACCTCATCACAGATGAAGACTACTGAGTATCAAGATTGAATGAGCTGGAGCTACTGGATGAGTGACGTATAGATGCTTTGAATCATTTGCAAGTCTATCAAAATAAACTCAAAAGGAGCTATAATAAGAAAATCAAAAGCAAGACTTTCCAAGTCAGAGAACTAGTATTAAAAGAGAATCAAAAGAATGTCCCAAACCCAAGCAGTAAAGGAAAATTTGAACCCAATTGGTTGAGACCATTCATTATCACAACAAGTTATAAGTCATGGGCATATCAGTTATCAACACCCAAAGGGGAACCTCTGCAAGAGCCCATGAATAACTCTCATCTCAAAAAGTTTTATGCCTAAATCTTTCAAGGTATACAACCAAAAAATACAAGAAATTAGAAAATGTCCTAAAAAATGGTTACTTCGGCGAAAACCTGGCAAACAGGTGTCTTGGTGACAACAAAAAAATCAAAAAAGCAAAAAATCCAAAAAAATCAAAAAAAGAATAAAAAATAGTAAATAGAAAAATTTTCCTCTAGTGAAAACCACTTCAGTGGCACTTTGGACAAGTACCTTGGTAAAAACCTAGAAAATAGGCACCTTGTGTAAATAAGCACTTTCCATCCACTAGGATCTTTACGGCATCATCCATCCATTATGTTTCCATCATCCATTGTATTACCTATCCATCATCCATCGCATTATGGCATTATCCATCCATTACGTTTCCATCATCCATCGCATTTGGATCTCCATTCATCACTCATCCACCCGCATCCGTACCATAGCTTGGTCCTGTGTTTGTTTCATGATCCCTCTTAGTACTACTCGGCCCATCCTCAAGGTTAGTTTTTCCTGCCTTTATCAGAGTAATCTACTGCTTCACGCTGGGGGCATGTTCTCATCGGATTAGATTCGTGTATATCCTTAAAGTCCTAAAATAAAAAAAATCCAAAAAAATAAAAACATCAGAAAATCCAAAAAAATCAAGACATCATAAAATCCAAAATCATCAAAACATCAAAAAATCCAAAAACATTCAAAACATATCAAAATCCAAAAACAGGTAAAAAAGTCAGTCAAAAAGTCAAAAATGAGTCATCTTGTTGAATTACGGGTCTTTTAGCCTTGAAAGTAGGCAATGTTGATCTTTGATCATCCCCCGAGACACTTAGGTCAGTCCTTTAAGAGTCTGTCATAATAAACTGACATCTCATCATGTATATCATCATCTGTAAATCAGTCAAGTCGTCAGTCAAACTACATGGTCTCTGCGTGTATAACGTAGGCAAGGCTAATTTGTTGATCAGCCCCCGAGGCCCCTAGGATAAGTCTTTAGGTTAGTCTCTTGGTCAAAATCTCATAAAACCCCAAAACATTAGAAAATCAAAAATCAAAAATATTTGAAAATCTCCAAAAACATCAAAAATAGCCTCAAAACACCTCAAAAACTTCAAAAACATCCAAATATTTGAAAAAATCCATCCATCTCATCTTGCTTGCACTCACAATAACATCATTCATAATAAAAGATCATCATCCTCAATCTTTGGTAAGATAATCAAAAACAAGTCTAGCAGGTGAAAAGTGAAAACTCAAAATCATCAAGTCTTAGGTCCAAGTCAGTACGTAAACAAGTTGGTCAAGCTCTTTGTGTCGATAACTCATCATCCAATCAGTCCCATATCAATCATTTAGAACACTTTGGATAAATGAAATGACGTGCCGCCATCCACTAACATGTCCTAGGATGTATCCTTCCTACAATGGGCATTATCTTTTGGCAATAGTTTCGGTTCTTATCCTTAGAAAACACATCCCCTTTTGGTTGGCGGTATTGAAGAACATCAACTTGTTTGTTTACTTTGTCTTTATCTTTTGACTCATCTTATTGCGCTCATTCCAAGGACTTCTCGATGATATCCGAACAGAGGATTTAGAGAAATAGGAATGGGGCAATGATCATTATCTTTTTTCTGTTGTGCTTGTTGGACGTTCTTGTAATATAACTTGGCGAATACTTGCTTCGTTAGGTATGTATGGGGGAGGTTTTGGACAGCTTGTTGACTATTAGATTGATAGGTTGTACCTATCTGTGTTTTGGTCCGAGGTGTTTGAAACTTCTAAAGTGCATCCTAGCAAGGTTTCCGTATGTCAGGTGTGAACAAGGATACTCCTATCTGTTTGTCAAGTCAAAGTCCATCACACTAGGTACAACGCCATCCTGGTTTTCTATACCTTGATGCATCATACCACGTGTGTCATCAAACATAAGAAAATTTGGCCCTTTGAAAATCCCAATTCCTTGGAAATTAATCATCATCATTTGCATATTCATCATCTTGTGTCTTGTTGAAATGACTTCTTCTCTTCTTGCTCATCGCACTAACAAGGTACTATGACAGTTGATCATCATCACCATCATCATTGACATCGATCCTACATCCACAAAACATTAGCATATTGCATAAACATATCATATAGGAAACATATGCATTGCATTTCCACCATCATATAAACATGTTATTATAAGCATTCTTCATAGATAAGCACATCTATTTTATTATATTGCATCCATTCTTGGCATCACATTGCATTCATCACATCAATCATCACATAACTTTCATTTGCATTAAAATTTCATAACCATTTCACATTACCACCTACTGCATAGTCATACATAATAGGTACATAAGCATTATAGATAATCCATTGCATACATACTCACATAACATCATAAAGTCATCTCACACATTACATTCATGTTGCATAAAACATCATCATATCATTTCATATATCGCATTGCATCATAGTAAATGCATCACATACATTACATACATTTAACATGTTTAGGATAATATTTGTTATTCTAAGCATCTTAAAACCATCTCATTTGCATCATCATATAAAGCACAACCATTGCATTCACATTGCATTACATCATCCACTAATCATCCATGTCATCTCATAAATAGTATCACAATCATTTTTTGCATTTCATTTCATAAATCATTCCACATCAACATAAATAGAAACATAAAAATTCATTACATGCAAAGCGTACATCCATCCATAATCATTTCATTTTATAAGCATAATTCACACATCATTTCACGTGTACACCATAGATCATTTCCATATCATTTTGCATATTGCATATTACATATGATATCATTTCAAATAATCATATAGATTGCAACATTATTACGCATCACATAAATACATCTACATATCATAAGTCAACAACATAATATAGATCTATTAGTCATAATCATTGCATAATGCATATATCATCGAAAATAAATGCATTCCTAAAAGCATCAGATAACACCATAACATCATTGCACGGAATATAGAAATAGAATCATCCATACATTCATAAATAAATGATACACATCACATCACATCAAAATCATAGGCTCATATATATCATCAATAATGTAACTGTCATAGTACAAAATAATCGGATCACTGTACATGTGTGTCAATCAGTACAAAAAGGCCCATCGGGCTATCAAAAAGGAGCCCATAAGGCACAAAAAGTATCATCTCGATCAAGGTCTACACCCCTGTATGCTGCCCTCACCCCTATCACTGTGACCCTCTGTTGGTCTAAAATTGGTCCACTGCGAGTACTCTGGGACTCGTGCTACTCTGGGTACGGGCTCATGATAATGCATTTGGTAATACTCGACCTCTCAGATGACCTCCCTGTAAGACCTAATGGACATTGTACCCTAAGAGGAGGAGGCTTCCATGCTATCCAACTGCTATCTCTGGCCTAGCTCTGTGGCCACCTATAGCTCTATAGCTTGTCTCTGTTGTATGGCCTGACCCCTCTCGCCTTTATCTGCTCTCTCTCAATTCGAGCCTAATCTCTCTCCCCTATCAAAGTCTGTACCTGACCTTGCAGTTGTGCAATCAATGTATCTCGGGATCCACCTGCCCTGTTGGCTGCCCTGCTAGTTGTGCTCATGGAGGTTGTACCTGAGGGTAATCCTCACCCCCAGCCTATGATGGTGCACCTACTACTGATCCTACATCTGCACATCAACTTGAGCTGGCTGGACTTGCTAAACTAGAGGCCCAACCGACTGGCCCTGTCATGCACCATCCCTCCATCCTCGTCCTCGTCCTCCCCCTCTACCTCTCACCCTTTGCTGATCAGGGAGTGCTCCTAGAATAGTCAAATGAAGGGGAGGTCAGAACCAATCCCTATATGCCTGTGTCATGCCTAAATTCACAAGCCCCTGATCATAAGCCCATGGCTGAGCGACCAAGTGTCTGAAGCTGTCGACGGCCTCCGAGGCTGGAATATATCAGCCCCATGAAACCTGTGACATGGTGCGGGAAAATATGGCCACATAATCGTCATCTAGCCAATCTTGAGGCTCACCAAATTGATGCTGCATGCACCTGATTAGATATCTCTCTATCATAGTGTGCTCTCACCCCTGCATGAAGCGGTCCTGGCGGGTGTAGAAAATATGATGTGCATCATTGGCCGATCCGAGTTAACCAAGGTACACTCACCATGTGAACACCTGCATCTTGTCTAGGACCCTCCTCCAATAAGGAATCCTGTGCTCGCTCGTGTGTGTGAAGGACACACCACCTCTGTAGCGCCATACGAGGGGATCATTAGGCCCCATCAGAACTGTAACAACCTGCGACCGAGAGACAACAATGTGCTCCCACACCCATACATGGAGGAGTGTCACGCCTGCTCTGAGTGCTCTGTAGTCAAGGTAGACATACTTGTGGATATCTCTATACAAAGATGCAAGAAGAACTGACCCCCAAGCAAAGCAAGTAGGCCTGTCACGCATAACCATGCACTCCTAGTAGAGTCCTCGACTAGGACTGAAATACCAGCCTTGTCAGTTTGGGGCAATGAGACCTGAGATAATCACTGGAACAACCAAGCGGATGGGAGGTGCTAGGGCCTTGTGTCGCTCGAGCTTGATCTGCCCCTCACAAATGACAATGTCCTCTATGGCGAGGACTCTGTGGCAGGCATTTCGCCCCTCATCTATATCAAAAATGACACGCCGACCATGAATCGACAATTGTAAGATGCACCAAATTTCCTCCAAGGTGACTGTGGCCTAGCCGGTGGGAAGGTGGAAGGAAGAGGTCTTGCTATGCCATCTCTCGGCAAGCACTGACATCATCCTGAGGTGGGTTGGAATGGCTGCTATGTAGGTGATGTACCACATCCCCATTTCTCATAGTCAATCCTGATCTCTGTCACTCAGGTCCCACAAGTAATTGAACAAATCCCGCGACCTGTGCTCTCAGGAGTAGAGCTCCCTCGCCGCATCCTGCATAAGGCCAAAGGGTCATCATGTTAAAAAATTTGAAATTTTTTTCGCCGAGCGTCCAAGAAACCACTCTAGTGTCTCAATCTGTGAAGGTGTCACAGTTTGATTTTGATCAAACTACGACGCTAGGGCAAAAAAATGCTGAAATCGCACCACCGCGGTGCACTTTCCTTCCCAGTGGTGCAATTTGCAAAAAATCCTATCACTAGAGCACCATCGCGTCGCACTTTGGAAATGACCCCATGGGCCATGGCCTTAGCGCCGATGTTTTCAAACTCCAAACTCCGTTGTTGTGGTGCAATCTCACACCAAGCGGTGCAGTTTGATTTTTGAGTAGTGCTATATAGCATCACTGCAGACAGATTGACTTTGAAAGCATTAAATGAGCGCTAAAAATGAAAAATAAAGCTCAAGTGAGGATCACTTACTGGTGCCCCAATGCTGGGTGCAATTGGTACGTCTAGACTTGGTGAGAAATGTGCATTGGAAGTTGTTGTGCCATATCGTCAGGAGGTCAGAGCTCAAATCTCAAGGTTGCTAGATGGTTGTGTGTGAAAATGAATTGAAAGTGACCCCTTAGAGCCTTTTTAAGCTTGAAAATTAGGGTTTTTTCACCCTAATTGGCTATCCTACTAGGGTTTTGGACCCTTCAAGCTGTTTATGTCAAGTTGAGGTCTGTTTTACATCGTTTTATTGCATTTAGACACGTTTTTGGCCTCCTGGAGCCTTTTTGGACCTGTCGGGCACCTTGTCCTCTTTTTTCACGAGATCACCCAAAAATTGAAATTTCCATCCAATCTCTCAAGGGGGAAATATATTGGCATCTTTTCTCTCACCGGGCGGCAGTGGGGCAAGATTTAAAAGAAGAAGATTTTTTTTGGCTTTAATCAAGATCGTTTATCTTTGAACCATTGCAACAAGTGCATTGCTTCAAAGAGGGGAAAAATGTAGACACATCAAATATACCAATTGATGTTGTGCATCTGATCCCGACTACTAAAATTGTTTTAACCTGAATCATCCTTTAGTCTAACCATTTAATCAAATACCCCTATCTGATTAAATTCATCAATATTCCTCTCTTAATTAAATAAATCAGTTATCTAATTAAGTCACCTCTTCTTGATAATTAAATCAATCAATCTGATCTACTTATCCTATTTAATTAAATAATTTATTTTATTTGATTAAATCTCTAAAGTCTATCTATTAAATTAAATAAATTAAAACCTTATTTAGTTTAATCTAACTTCATCTCTTTTAATTAAATAAATCAAAATCTTTATTTAATTAATATCTTATCACATTCATCTCATATTTGATTTAAATAAATCCACAAATTTAAGTCAAATAGGTCACATCATCTAATCCCCTTTATTAAATTAATTAAATTTGATTAATTTAATCTCCTATCATGTCCCATCCTCCAGCTTTTACCACTTGCACATGAAAATAGATTTAATTGATTTATTAAATCTCTATTTTCCTCAACAAGGCACCTTTTTGGATTATTCTCCAAGTTTGAATTCAAAAATCCAAGTTGACATTTACATCCAACAAGGCATTTACTCCATATTACATGTCCTTTTCCTTGAGCCAAGTGGCATTTAATGCATTTTTCCTTCCCTCTTGCATGTCATTTCAACAAATTCAAAATTCAAAAATAGGCATTTATTGGCACAATCCTCAAAATTTGCAAATCCTCCATCCACTCATAGATTGACAAGTGGCATTTTTCCATTGGATGAATGTTAGTCCCACATTGCTCTATTTTGGACATTCATCCTTCAATCTCATCTATAAATAAGAGGCTTCATTCCTCATTTGATCATCCACAAATTATGCAAAGTTATTATGCTCAAATATTTAGCCATTTCCATCCAATATCATTGAATCATAGCTAGATTATGCAGGTTTTTCCATTGGAGCACTCATCAAGCATCAACAAAGTGGATCACTCATCAATACTCATCAACATACATCAATCTTGAATCATAGGAATTGGGAAAGGGCCAATTTTCACATCAAATTGGCACCAATTCCCCCATGGGATCATGAGTTTTCTAGTTTAATTAGGATTCAATCTCTATTTTGTTGTTTTCATTGTGTTCTTCATTGCTTTTTTTGCTAATTTGAACTTTGTGAATGGATTTCATGGGGAATCCTTGTTCTTGCTTGCAATCTCTAATCTAATGTGTTTGTTATTGTTTTGTAGGTATTGGGATTGGGGTTCACATAGAAACCATCTAAACAACAATTCCAACTTCACTTACAAGGACATTCTCCACCTCAATAGGAGAAGACTCCACCTGTATAGGATACGCAAGAAAAAAAGTAGGTGAAAGAGCAACATATGCCATCAAAAGGTTATCAATAATTTGGGAAAATGAATCCCCATCAAAACTCTCAAGAACATTTTCTTCCTCAAAATTAGAAGCATATGAGGCAATCAAAGAGAATATATGCAAAAAATAATCTATCAACAAAATAGAAACCTTTCGTAGACAAGAACGTTCTCCACCTTAATAGGAGAAGAATCCACCATAATAGGACAAGCGAGTGAAGAAGTTGGGATAAAAGCAATCAGAGCCCTCTTATGGTTAACAATAATTTGGGGAGATGGAATCCCACCAACATCCTCAAGAACCGAAACTTCCTCTTGAGTAGAAGCATCTAAGGCATCCATAGAGAAACTCACCAAAGAGTAATCCTCCAACATAACAATGACCTCCATAAACTAGAGGGCTAACTGCACCCAACAAGCAATGCTCCCCAACATTTTGAAATCCATTAAAACTAGAAGATTATTAGCTTCAAGAACTCTACCACCCATAACTGCATAAACTTGGAGGCATTGAAAACAATACTCCCAAGTAGAAAGATAACCATTGAGCCATTCTTGGGTGAGAGAACATGAACACATCCAAGTCGAAGATACCACCCTCAAACACCACCATGGGGTGGTAGCATGAAAAGGGGGAAAACCCATCAACCAAACAGACTATTGAACCCTCAAAACCTAAGCTAATGTTTCCTTCTATGGGAAGATCAAGTCGTAAAGCAACAAATCTAGCAATAATAAGAATAGTGGTTGCAACCAAATTTTTAACTTTAACATCCCTTCTAGGAAAAGCAACTCACATGAGAGCTTACAAAACCAAGCTAAGCCAGCCATATCGACCCCAACAGAGAAAAAGATCCTTCAGAAACAGATCAACCACAACCACACTAGATAAATCTCCATTTGCATCCTCTAACTCCTCCTCAACATCTCCCTCATCCCCTGTAGATTTTTAAACTACACCTCCACTCCCTTTCCTGCTCATTGAGTTGAGAGTGCCTTGGCTCTCAAGTACAAAGATGAATGTCAATCATTATTTAACTATGTAGTTTTTTAGTCAAATGTGTCACCTCTTGCTTTAAAACAATTTAATTGTGTGGATTTTTTGGTATATATTTTTGATGTCTGAGTTATACATAGTATTTTTTTAGTGGTGAATATTCCTCAATTAGCTAATATTTTAAATTGGGGATTCAAAATTTGGCTAATAGTATAAGTTGTAAAGCAACCTAAATCACCACATTTTTGCAAACTTTTATTTTAGTCATGCTTAAATTGTTAGAACATTTATTTTATTGAACTTTTAAACTCAACATTTTGCCACAATATTTGATACTATAGACACATAAAATGTCCATGCACCTGATCCTGATTTTACTAACACCAATTCATCCTAAATCATCTCCTTTGCTAGTCATTTAATTAAATTCATCACATTTCATCTCTTAATTAAATAGATCAATTTTATCTGATTAAGTCATCATCTCCTTTTTAATTAAATAAATCAAATTTATTTAATTAATCTCTAAAGTCATCTCCTTTAAATCAATCTTTATTTGATTTAAATCTAACACCATCCTCTTTAATTAAATAAATCAAAATCTTTATTTAATTAAGTCTAAATCATTTTCCTCTCATTTTGATTTAAATCAATCCAAAAATCTAAATCAAATGGTCAAATCAGCTAATCTTCATCAAAATTAATCAAATCCTGATTAATCCTAATCCTAATCACCTAAATCCTCTACCTTTTGCCACTTGCTCATGGAAAACATTTTAAATGATTTATTAAATCCCTATTTACTTTCAAAAATGTATCAAAGTGGGAATATTCTCCAAGTTTAAATTCTCCCTCCCAAAGGACTTGTCCTCTCCAACAAATCATTAAAGTCTCTTACATGTCCTTTTCTTGAGCCATGTGGTATTAACTTCATCTTCCACCTCATCTTTCAAACCATCTTTTGAATTTGAAATCTCCCACCTCTTTGCACATTCTTCAAAATGTGCTCCATCTCTCTTCAATAGCATGTTGACAAGTGGCACTTTATTATTGGATTATTTTTAGTCCCACGTCCTCCATGTTTTTCATTCTTCAATACTTATCTCTTATAAATAGAGGTCTTCTCTATTTGTTTGGAAGAGGCACAATCATTGTAAAATCATTATGCTCATTTGAGGAGGAGAATTGGAGCCAAAGTTATCATCTTCATCCATTCTTCATCTATTTTGATCATTTCTTCGCTAGGTTATGCTGGATTTTCTCCAAGGAAGCATCAAATCATCATCAATCTTCATCAAATCATCACCAAGCTTACAAGGGATTGGGAAGTGGCCATTTTCCACATCAAAATGGCACCAATTCCCCCATGGGATCGAGAGTTGGATCATCTAAATATGATTTAATAGCTTCTTTCATTGTGTTCTTCATTTTTTCTTATTTTGATGTTTCTAATGAATTGGATGGGGAATATTAGTTCTAACTTACATTTGGATCTAATATTGTGTTTGTTTAATATGTTTGTGTAGGTCTAGGATTGGGGTTCACAGATACTTAATTAGTTCATATTCATATAATCTTAGAAAATGGAATTAATTCACCAATAATATTTTAGATGATCAAATTATTAACATCATTTCCTCTATTAATCAAATAAAGTAGTTTATTCGATTAATTCATTAATGTCCATCATGTTTAATTAAATAAATCAGTTTGTCTAATTAAATCCCCAAAGTCCTCTTATTTGATTAAATAAATCAAATGATTTAAATAAAATATCATAAATCCACTAACCCACTCAAAGTTAATTAAATTCTAAATTAATTAACTTTAATCACCTTCTAATCATCATTAATAAATTCTCTAGCTTTTAACTCCCCAAGAATTAAATCAACCCCTGATTACTAACCCACTTGCACATGAAAATAGTTTCTTTTAATTAGCTAATTACCTCATTTATCATCTCAAAAGCATATTCTAAGGAATATTCCTTCATTGACTCCCTTTATTTGACTTTCTTACCTAAACAATTTCCCTCCAAAACATCTCAACCACATGCATTTAGTGCCTATTACATCTCAATCACATGCAAAGTGTACTCAATCTTCACCCATTAGCATTGAGACAAGTGTCCCAATCTCATTGGATCTCTTTTAGTCCCACATTCCTCCCATCTCTCCACTCTTCAATCCTTCAACCTATAAATAGAAGCCACTTCTACTTGAAATCCATCTACAATATTATGCATTTACACTATAGGCACATTCATCTTGCAGTTGATCACTAATCTTTGTTTGTTCATCATAGAATTGGAAGCTTATCAAGGGGTTGGGAAAGGGCATCATTTTCACATCAAAGGAGCACCACTCCCACTATGGGATAGGTTTTGCACATGTTTTTTGGTATGCTCTCAATTAGATTCTTTGATCTTTTATTGTTTTGTTTGTATTATGGAGTATGTTTGAATATCTCATAGGAATGCTAGATTTACTTGTTTTAGATTGACTAACAATACTAATGTGGTCATTGTTTGAGACTTGTGCAAAAATTTAGTGTTTACATAATGGCGCTAGAAGGAGGGTCCAATTTGGTTTGTTTAATTTGACTTATATGATAAGGTTTTTCAAATTTTAACAAGTGCAAATTTAGTGCTTTTTAGATCTTTTTGTTTGTGGTTAGTAGTTATCATGACTGGTTGATTTTTTCCTTTCTGCGTCTAGATCTCACAAAAAAAAAAAAAACTGAGGCAGAGTAAAGAAGTCTATTTGATTATGTTTTTAGCATAGGGAGGATGTTGGTCAAAGGTTGTGGAATTCAGTTTTACACTTGCCAATTGCATTAGCTTGAAAGTCTCTAAAAGCCATTTATTTGGTTTTTCTGTGGTTTTTTTCAAACTATTCATAGCTTTGGTCTATGAGGAAGTAATGTAGATTGCACTCTGCTTGCTTCTTACAGGATTTTGATTCTTCTAATCATTACTAATGGAACTGATTCCTATATAGCGTCTTTGGGCTAGGTCTACAAAGGCCGACTACAGGAAAATGGTGATCTTCTTGTAGTAAAATTACAATGCCCTTTTGTTCTAGAAATAGTGACTGCTGATTTATTTATTATTTACAAGTTAGGGTTGGCTCTCTGCAAGTTCCTACAAGTGAGCTTGAAAATTTCTGAAAACCATTTATTTGCCGGTACAAAACATATAGTTGATTTATTTAGAGGCAACATATCCTACAATCATTATAGTCCACGAGTTTGCATTTCTTTGACACAATGCCAACATAATGGATGTTGAGAAAGTTGCGATATTTTCCTTTACACTTGTCGTTTTCATTTTTCTTTAAAGTTTCTGAGCCTCTTCACTAAATCTATTTTGTGCATATCCTGCAAACGTTGCAGCCCAGGAGACTGCATATCTTGAGCCATTATGTCAATTAGTTCATGTGCCTTATTTATGCTACCACATTTGTATACATGTTACCATATTTTTTTAGTGACACACCATTCATTCAATTCGAAGAATTCAAACACTCCCTATTGGCCATTCCAGAGGAAGAAAAATGCACATTTCCCAATCCTAGATCTACGCATTTATCTCACACATGTACATTTCCTATGTAAGCTTGCAGATGTTTCTTGTGGTACAAGTGGTATCTACTTAATTTGTTAAAAATATAAACCAAGTAGATAGCATACCCAATTTGTTTGAGGCATATCTTGAGAATTTGACTAGGAGCAACATTTATGACCTAAGAGCAATCTATTTTTTTTTTAGTTTAGTGGAAAATCATAAAGCAGGCTTAAATATTATTTGAATAACTATATTTGTAGGCTGAAAGTAAGTTTAGGAGGAAAATGTTTAACAAGTTATTTTTGCAGTAACTGTTGAACTAAATTCTTATCTCTCAAACACTTGTTTCCAAGGATTGTTTTCTTGTTTTGACAAGTTTAGAAATTCTTTATGTTTGAAACTGTATTTGTTATGTTAAGTTATTATTGATTCCTTGAAATAAATTTTATTTGTCATAGCTTTGTGATGTTTTCAGGGGGCTTTGCATAAAGACTCAGTGGCATTAGAATTAAAAAAATCACAAGAAAATTTGAATTAGAAAAGTGAATTTGAACTTGAAAAAACATTTTTAAATGCTTATTGTAATAATCTAGAGCATCCAATTGTTGCTTTTGTTTTCTATTTTAGGACAACTCACTTCATCTTTAGGCTTAAAATTAACCAAACAACTCAAGCTTTGTCAAAGTTGGTTAAAATTGAACATTAGGAACTTGCTAGACTTTGAATTTGGGGTAAAATTGAACAAGACAAACTCATATTTAAGCTTGGTTCTCTAAAAAAAAATCATCTTTATTTTTGGCTTAAAAAGAATTTGCGTTTTCATTGTTTTGTAATTTTTCATAATTTGTGTCATTCGAATGCATATTCACTTCTCTCGTGCCTTTTGGTGATCTTGAGAATCAAAAGCATTCTAGTGGCATTGATTGTTTAAAAATTACCCACACATTTCAAATTTGGATCTAAAATTGAACAATCATGCAAGTGTGAAGGAAAGGCATTGTGTGTGTTCCCTCCTAAGTGCTTTAGGCGGTCAAACTACAAATGCACTTCTTCACTTTTTTTTATCTTTAGAGGGCCTACCTTGGTGGGAAAAATAACTCACCCCAAGGGAATGACCCAAGTGGTAACAAGCTAAACCCAAGCTCTTCTGAACCGCTATACAAATTTATGGTTGCAAGGAAAGTTTGCAATCAATAAGAGTGATGCATGATAGCTCTCCCCTAGTATCTTTATGATGCATAAAGCCCTTGTTTTAAGGATTGGGAGACCTCTTTAGGGAGTTTATCATAGTTTCCCCTGAACTAGATGTACTTACTACAACCCTTTGTTTACAAATCCAAAAATCCTTAATATTTGTTGGTGCAAGAATAGTCGTTCTGAAGCCACCCCACATTTGTACTATTCAAAATAGAAATAGGAAAAATCTTTATGGCCTTTGTATCTTTCAGATTTTGAGATTTGGTGGTCTCAAGAAGTTTGTGCCAAGTAAGGGGGAGCCAATGTTGCCAAATCTCTAACTGTTCGCTTTGTCTTAGTGTTTGGAGAAATCCAAGTGGGAACCCAACAAAAATAGCCATTGCTATCCTAGGTTTGTGCAATTTGTGAGTGAGTCAAATAATTTTCTTGGATCTAAACCTTGATACAAACATTCACCAAGTCATCAAAATTTCAAACCCTTTGGAAGAACAAATATCCTTGAAGAGTCCAAATGCTACTGCTTGTCCCTAGGGATTTTGTCCTTAGAGGCTTCTAAATATTTGGGGCCATATCTCAATTTTTTCTCTCCAAAGTCAAAAACTATGCCTTTGATTCTTTGATTTTCACATAATGGACCTTGTGGAATGAAAAGGAGTTGAGACATAGAAATTCAGTTTGAAAGTTAAGCAAGTGTTGATGTGGTAAAAAGAATCCATTTAATCAAGATAAAATACAATTATACCCCACATATGTGTTTGATCTCATGATTTCCCGCAAATTCAAAATCTTGAAACCAAGGTTTATCAATTGTCATAAGTGTCTTAGTCCAAAGGCTCTAAAAAAACACCTTTCAACACTTTACATAACCAAAGATAGATTGGTATCCAACTTTTACAAACGTGCTTCAAAGGACAATTCAAACTTGTATTCATTCTATTATTGTAAAAATCTAGGTCTTTTCCAACATTTTGAATTTCTCACATAGAGTTGAAAGTTTTAGAGGTATAGCATGTTCTTCAATACCTTGGTCTTGTAAACAAAGTCCCTACAGGTTCATCTAGGATCAAATCAGCACTCTCATTTATCACAACATCAATCAAATCCCATCCCACAAACAACTTTTAGAACCTTGGAAAAATCATTCATACTAGAGTTTTGGTAAATCCTTCAAATAAAAATCAAAATCACCTTGTTTGGCTAAGTATGTGTGGATGAATCCTTCCTCATACATTTAGGTAAATTATCATCCTTGTGGACAAGTTTACTCCAAGATAACATATAGCATCTTGGAATTTATGAGTCCATTATCCAAATCAAACCAAATCAAAATCAAAATCCAAAAATCCTAAAGTCTAGTATTCCTCCAAGATTCTCAAAAGTTCAAGCATCCATATCATTCATCCCTTCATTTATCACATCACCACCATTTGATCCTTAACATCCAAGATTTTATTTTTTGTGCCTAAAGTTTAGACCAACCCAAGGAATTATAGGTTTACCTCCTACATTCCCAAAGTTGATCCATATTTTATGGTCCAAACTAGATCTCAATAGAAGAAGAGCATGGAACAAAACAAAGAAACATCCACTTCTAGTGATTTGAGTCAAACTACATCAGAATTCAACCCCATGGAATCTACCAACCCTCCACTTAACCCTCCTCAACTAGCACAAGATCTTCAAGGGGGAGGTTTCCAAGTGGAGGATGTCAGCAAAAACTACCAAGGAATGTCCCAAGATGAGATAATTGAGCTAGTACAAAATCCTATAACACACAAGATTGTCAACACTGTCATGAGACTCAATCCCACATAGTACATGTTAGCACTAGCAAAGGAAGGGGCTAAAATTCCTTCTGATTTTGATGTGAGCACTATTGTGGGAAAACCTCTTGGGTCCTTCCAAAACATCATCCAACCCATCATGCAACCAACATCATCACATGCTCCAAATCAAGCCATGATTACCAAGGGAAGTTCATTATCATGGACCTAGATCCTATACCTGCAAGAACACAACAAATGAATACATTAGTAAGATCAATGCAAGTTAGAATATAGATCCCTCAAGAAATCCAATTGAATGTAAGAGAAAAGGAACAATATGAAGAACACAACAAACTTAAAGCTAAAATATCAAATCCTATTCTAAAACCAAACAAATTCTTAATCTCTTGAGGGAATTGATGCCAATTTGATGTGAAAATTGGCCCTTTCCCAACTCCAATAGTGTGATGAAGATGATTTGATGATGAAGATTGATCCACTTTGATGAAGATTGATGAGTGCTCCAAGATAAAACCTACATAACCTAGCTATAAACTCAATGATATGGATGAATATTGCTAAATATTTGAGTATAGTAATTTTACTCAAGTTGTGGATGAAAAAATGAGGAGATTAGCATCTTATTTATAGAATATCAAGTTGGAAGAATTCCCAAAAGAGAGCAATGTGGGACTAAGAATCAACCAATGGAAAGATGCCACTTGTCAACATGTGAATGGTTGAGGAATGAGCACATTTTGAAGAATGTGCAAAGAGGGGGGAGATTCGAATTCAAAAGATGGCTTGAAGGATGAGGTGAAAGGTGAAGTTAATGCCACATGGCTCAAGAAAAGGACATGTAAGACGCCTTTAATGCCTTGTTGGATGGACAAGTCCTTTTGGGGGGAGATTTTGAATTTGAAGAATATTCCATCCTTTGATGCCTTTTTTGAATGAAAATAGATGATTTATAAATCAATTAAATTGATTTTCATGTGCAAGTTGCAAAATCTAGAGGATTTGATAGATTAAGACTAAGATTAATCAAGATTTGATTAATTTAAAGGAGATTAGCTAATTTGACCATTTTGACTTAGATTTTAGGATTTAAATAACTCAAAATGAGAAAATAATGATTTAGACTTAGTTAAATAAATATATTTGATTTATTTAACCAAAGGGGGTGATGTTAGATTAAATTAGATAAATGTTTGATTTATTTAATTTAATTAGATGAACTTTAGAGATTTAATCAAATAATATGGATTATTTAATTAAATAAAGATAGGAAAATGAAATGACCTAGCTAATTACACAGAGACAATGATTTAATTAAATCGAGGGATTTATTTAATTAAAAGAAGAATTATGATGACTTTAATCAAATAAGGCTATTCGATTAAATGGTTAGATATAGGGATAATTTAGGATGAAGCGATGTTAGTAGATCAGGATCGAGTGTGTGATATCAATCTGTATATTTTCTGTGTACAATTCCTCCAAGCTCTTCAAACATATCCCATTGTAAATAACCAAAAATTGGACACTAACACTATCTTGGATCTACCCAACACCATTCCAAAAGACCCAAAGAATCCATATGTACCACTCATTTTCCATGACATCAACAACCCCTCCACCTTCTTTGCATCATTTTCATATTCTCTTGATACACAAGTCTCTCTCCCCATGATATCACAAGGACAAGTGGGAACTTTTGATACATCATCATCACTTTTGCAAGGGAACACACCTCCAATCTTCCCATTATTTCCTCTTTTGACATCAACATCCACACCAATCCAAGGTTTAGGGCAACCCCCTTTACCCAACACATCAATCCAAAACCAATCAAGTCAAATCAATCCTCTAATCACAAATCAATTCATCACATCAATCATACCAAATCCTCTAAGCATGCCACTGATATCACAACACCAAGTGGCACCAATCCAAACATCTCAACCAATCATTACACCATCTACAACACCTCAAACTCTCCAAAATGTGGTCTCCCAAGGACCAAGCATATCAACCATACCATCTACCACACAACCCCTTGTCATCACTCAAAAAGAACCTCCACAACCACCCTAAAAATTTCTCATTACACCATCTCATACCATTCCACCAAATCCTCCATCTCCACCAAAAAATTCAAACATATCAAATCAATACAACATCACATTGCGAGCATCCCAATAAGTGTATCAAAAGGCACTCCAACAATTCCAAGCTCAACAAGCCACACAAGCTACACAACAAGCCACACAAGAATAAGAACAACAAGCTGAACAACAATTACAATCGGCCACCCAAGCACAAGCACAAGCTTTATTGCAACAATGACACGCCGCAAAGGTTGCACAAGCTGCACAATTGTACAACTTACAAAAGCCGCACAAGCCACACAAGTTGCACGAGCTGCTCAACAAGCTCAAGCTCAATACCAAGCACAACAAGCCCAAGCACAAGCCTTGTTACAACAAAAATCTTATCAACAAGCCTTGCAACAATACCAAGCACCACAATAAGCAACCCAACAACAAGAGTTGTTGGCACAACAACAACAACAACAACAACAAGACCAACAACAAGCATTGTTGGAACAACAACAACTACAGGCATACCAACAAGCATTACTTGCACAAAAAAACTTGCAGCAATCTCTCACGAACACGTGGCCAAACATCTTGAACACAAATGTACACAAGTCAACCGACCAGTCACTCAAGCAACAATACCACCCCAAAACACATTCATCCCACCACCTAATCCACAAATGATTTGTTCGCACAAATTAAATTGTTCTCACAATAAGTGCAAGACATACAATTAGGAAAGACAACAAAATCACAAGGGAATTTTTGCCCCTATCTATTTGATAGAAGCATTGCGATGGTTCCATTTCCACTAGGCTATGAGATACCAAAATTTGACAAATATCATGGGATTGGTAATCCTAAAGATCACATCAGGGAATTCCACATACACTGTATGAAAGTTGCATATGATGATTCCTATTTGATGTGACTCTTCCCTCGAAGTTTGACAGGTCCAACAATGGAATGGTTCTCTCGCCTTCCCCCCGGAATTAAAAAATTTCAAGAAATTGTGGACTTATTCATACATAATTATTCATTTAACATAGGCGTGAAAGTGAGCTTGGAAGAATTATCCAACCTAAAACAAAACAACGGAAAAACATTCACAACCTTCTTGCAATGATGGAGACCCAAGGCCAATAAGAGAAAATGGGCTATGCCTGAAGAATAGGGTATGTGCAGGATCACAGGGGTCCAAACTAGGCCTCTAAGTGGCGATGAAAATTTAGAAAATCAGAGTTAGGCAACTTGACATAAAAATTTGAATAGGTTATTAACATACTTTGAAAAATATTTAAGAACAAAAGTTGTAGAAAATTGAATGTAGTTTCTAGGCTACTAGTCCTTTTTTGGAGAAAAGTAAATTTGTTTTGAGAAAATTTGAAATTTCAATGTAGTGGTACTAAATTTTCAAGAAAAAGATAAGAAGCAGGTGTGTGTCTGACCACCCTAAGTACAAGAAAAACATAATATTTTTTTCTAAATTTTTAAATATAAGTAGAGGACACATGTTCAAATGTGCCGAATTTTTTTTTGTAATTTTTTTCCATGTATTAGTTATGATTTTTTTACTAGAACTTTTTAGAATTATTAAAACATCTATGTCTGACCACCATAAATTGGTCAAAAAATTATGAAATTCAATTTTTTTTTTTAATCCAATAGTATGCGAAGCATAGAATGTGGTGCATATTGTAGATTTGAAAAATGTTAAGCAATTTGAAAGTTATAGAAGTTTTTCAATCAGCTTATCAATTAGGACTTTAGACATAATGTAGGTAGAAAATCAATAATAATTATTTATTTAATTCAAAATAAGGAAAAAGTTATATTGGTGGAAAGCTGAGAGTTTTTTCTATAAATCCTTTTCGTTTGATGAAATTTGGGTAAAAAAATCGTCAACCACAAGGGAAAACTTTGGAAAACTAAACAACTTTTCAAAAACACGTTTTTTGGGTTGACTTTCCAAGTCAGGAAATCCCAAACCAAATCCCAAATAGATATAACAGATATATGTTTTGAGATGGATATCCATTTCAAAATGGATATCCATTTTTTTTTAAAATTGGATATCCATTTTGGAAAGCAAGAACCAATTTTTTTGAAAAACAAAACAGGTATCCATTTGAAAGGGATATCCGTTTTGAAGACCTAAAAACCCCTCTTTAGTAAAATGGGCATAACTTTTGCGTTTCTTATCGAAATTTCAACTTTTTATAGGCGTTGGAAAGTTTGTTGAGAGATATACACAATGGACTAGGTGGTATTTCTATATTATACACAATAAAATAATTATAATCATTTAAACTTCATATTTCATTTTTGAAACATCAAATGCTCACTACTTTCACATGCAAAGTCTTTTTTTCATGATTTTTTTGTAACACTCATCTCAAAATACTTGAAACATTAGAAATACTAATGCATAATGAAATATTTATATTTTTTTAGAAAGGATATGAACAAATCTTCATAAATCATTATATCTCTC
>VDFB02000013.1:65982712-66024428 GCA_007258455.2 Sequoia sempervirens | reverse complement strand
TCGAACTACAAGGCTTCTATGTGTATAACATAGGAAAGGTTGATCTTTGATCAGCCCCCAAGGCCCATAGGTTAGGTCCTTTAGGTGTCCATCATAATAAATTGGAAATCCATACATGTTCATATCTCATCATTAAATGAGTTTGTGTCAGTCGAACTACGTGGTCTCTACATGTATAACGTAGGAAAGGCTAATCTTTGATCAACCCCCGAGGCCCCTAGGATAGGTCCTTAGGTTAGGTTGATGGTCAAAATCTCAGAAAACACAAAAACATTAGAATATTTGAAAATCAAAGCATTCGTAAAATATCTTAAAAAGCCAAAAAAAAAGCCTCAAAATATTTCAAAAATATCAAAAACATTCAAAAAACCCAAAAATCACTCATCCCATTTCACCTTCACTCGCAATAAACATCCACTCACAAACGATCGTCATCTACAAACTTTGGCAAAACAATCGAAAAAAAGTATAGAAAATTTAAAAGTGTAAACTCAAACATCAAGGTCTCAAGTCTAGGTCAGTAGGTAAACAAGTTGGTCAATTCTTAGTATCAATAGCCCATCATCCTATTAGTCTCAAAATCATCTAATAACATCATGTCCTAGGATGCATCCTTCCTACAATTGACATCAACATCAAACCTCACCATAGTTTAGTCTTGGCTAGAAGTATGAATAACATTGACTTGATCTTTTCTTGTGATTTATCTTATTGCACCTATTCCCATGACCTCTCGAGGATGTCTATCTAAAAATATTTAGAGAGAAATGAATGGGTCATTGATCATTATCTTTTGTCTGATGTGCTTTTTGGATATTCTTGTAATATAACTTGGTGATACTTGCTTTGATAGGTGTGTATGGAAGATGTTTTGGATGTCTTGTTGACTATTACATGTTAGAATTTTCCTTTCTATGTTTTAGTCCAAGGTGTTTTAAATGTCTAAAGTACATCCTAACAAGGTTTCATATGTTAGGTGTGAACAAAAATACTCCTATCTGTTATTTGATTCAAAGTTCATCGCACTAGATACCACTCCATCCTGGTCGTTTGTACCTTGATGCATCGTATCTATTTGTGTTATCAAACATAAGGAAAGTTATGCTCTTTACATCCTCAATCCTTGGATAAGCAACACATCATCATCATTCTTCATCATATCTAATAAAGTCTCAATGACTCATAGACTTGTTGGACTTCTACATCTTCTTGGAATCAAGGGTTGATCCCTCTCTTTCTTCTATCCTCTTTCACACTAACACACTATCATGACATGCACCCTTCTTGCATTCATAAAATGTCAGCATACTCATCCTGCATACTCATACATATCATCATAATAGGAAAACTCATCCATCTCACATGCATTGCATCATTAGTTAAGTTGTTTAGGATAATATAGATTTGTTATTCTAAACATCTTAAAACCATCTCATTTGCATCATCATTATCATATAGATCTATTAGTCTAACCATCCATACATCCATCTTGAACCTCTTTGTCACGAGATCAACCCTAAAATTGAACTTTTTTCCTGATCTCTTGAGGGGGTAGTGTACTAGTGTACTTCTTTCCACTGAGGCATATGAAAAATTAAAAAAAAATTGAACTTTGATCTCAACAAGGTTATTCTTTGAACCAATGCAGCAGGTACATTGCTTCAAAGTGGGGCAAAGTGTAGATGCTCAAATTATTAACATCATTTCCTCTATTAATCAAATAAAGTAGTTTATTCGATTAATTCACTAATGTCCACCATGTTTAATTAAATAAATCAATTTGTTTAATTAAATCCTCGTAGTCCTCTTATTTGATTAAATAAATCAAATGATTTAAATCAAATATCATAAATCCACTAACCCACTCAAAGTTAATTAAATTCTAAATTAATTAACTTTAATCACCTTTTAATCATCATTAATAAATTCTCTAGCTTTTAATTACCTAGGAGTTAAATCAACCCTTGATTAACTAACCCACTTGCACATGAAAATAGTTTCTTTTAATTAACTAATTACCTCATTTATCCTCTCAAAAGCATATTCTAAGGAATATTCCTTCATTGAATCCCTTTATTTGACTTTCTTACCCAAACAATTTCCCTCCAAAACATCTCAACCACATACAAAGTGCAGTCAATCCTCACCCATTAGCATTGAGACAAGTGTCCCAATCTCATTGGCTCTCTTTTAATCTCACATTCCTCCCATCTCTCCATTCTTCAATCCTTCAACCTATAAATAGAAGCCACTTCTACTTGAAATCCATCCACAATCTTATGCATTTACACTATAGGCACATTCATCTTGCACTTGATCACTCATCTTTGTTTGTTCATTGTATCATTGGAAGCTTATCAAGGGGGTGGGGAAGGGAATCCTTTTCACATCAAAGGAGTACCACTCCCACTATGGGGTAGGTTTTGCACATGCTTTTTTGTATTCTCTCAATTAGTTTCTTTGATCTTTTATTGTTTTTTTTGCATTATGAAGTATGTTTGAATATCTCATAGGAACTCTAGATTTATTTGTTTTAGATTGACTAACAATACTAATGTTGGTCATTGTTTGAGACTTGTGCAAAAATTTAGTGTTTACAAATATTATATAATTACTGATTATTTTAAGGCCATATTGTCAATTTTGAATCACCATCATTGATCTTATTTATAATGTAATGCCCGGGGTTGTATTACATGGGTTAAAATGTACCCATGAAGCTCCAATGCCCATCGAGTTCAAAATGTACCCTATATTTTGGTTATCACTTAGGTATGTGAAAGATAAGAGGGTTCATTCTTTAATTAGATTATTGTTTTCATTATGAAAATATTTAATGTTTGAATTCTAATTAAGAATTTTTTTTTTTAATAGAAAAGATAGTAATTAAATTTAAAATACATATTCTAAAGCATTAAATACAATCAATAAATTAACATTACTTTAGAAATTGATGCAACACACCTTTTGGAATTATCGTTACACCATCTTAATGCCTAGAAAGAGGCAGAATCAACTAAAATCGAAGTGGAGTAGGAGAAGTAGCAAATGGCATGTGCAATGTTGGTGTAGGAGGAAAAAAGGGGGCAAAGCCTAGATGCTTAAGTTTATCAAGAGAATTTGAAAAAAAGGTAAAATTCTGGAGGAGCGATTAGAAAATTTTGGAAAGTACATAAGAGGAAAAAGGAGCTTGTGAGAAAGTGTACACATAAACCGGATGCATAAACCCTCTCTTGTTCTTATGATAATTTTTTTTTATCATGTTGCTTAAGACTTCTTGGCAATAGAAAAAAAAAAAGACAACATGAGGTAACATAATGATTTCTTTTATAGAAATGCAATTTTTTTGTCGTATAATTTGTTGTTCAGGCCTTTACCTAGGTTCTATGTAACCTTTCTTAACAAATTTATTTAGCTATTATCCTATGTTGTTTGTAGCCTCATAATATGATGCAAGTTTATTATTTTCTATGGCTTCTCCTTTTATAAATCAAATAGCAAGCCTATATATATACATATATATATGTATATATGTATATGTATACATACATACATACATACATACATATATATATATATACCCACAAAATTATATTATGAGTAGATAAAAAAGAGCTAGAACCCAGTTTATATAACTGTTAAACAACGACTAAGTATTCCAAAATGTATTATGGTTGTTTGGAATAAAATCAAACAAGAAAAGAAAGAATGGGTCTCTAAAAACATCATTTATAAGACCATAGCACTTCCATAAAAAGAGTTTAGTTGTTGTTGAAGACAACAATGATGTGGCTACACTTTTCTCAATAAAAATGTAAGAAAAATTATTGTTTTGTTTTTAAGAATATCTCTATTTCTCAACCAACATTATACTATGTTGATTTTTAGAACCCAATCAATCCAATCACTTTCTTCTTACCCTATTGTTAATAATTCATCTAACCATTGTGATGAAGGGTTATTACCATGTTGTTAAAAAATAATTCATGTTGTAATCTAGGGTAAAATCTAGGTTAAGGTAATAAAACATCAAAACTAAAACCATAAAGCCCTAAACCAACAATGAAGCACAATCCAACATAGAAACATAAACTTAAAGCAAATATTACCTATGCCATGGTTGATTCACCTCCATTTCCCTTCTCCATTTTGCTTGAATATACTTGATGCCCTCAAATTTGAGTATGCAATAGTAGCCTAGTGACAATGATAGCAAAATATTGAAGATTGTAGTTGTCTCCTTAGTAGCATGTACTTGAACATAAACTAGGTTGTATAAGATGTTGAAATGACAATGATATGTGTCTTTTATAGAAAGTCAAATTTGAATGAAGGGTTGAGATTAAAGACAATAAGATATGACAATCAATGGCCAAGAATGAAAGTTGTAGTGTGAAATAGGGTTAGGGAAAAGTTAGGGCAATGATAAGGATGAAAGACTAAGATTGAATTATAAAATAATTCAATATAATTCAATCAAGGGTGGAAATTGAATGAGACATGAAGAGATAAGATTGGTACGGATAGGGAGGTTGGCATAGAAAAAGAGGTTGTGAGAGGACTTTCAATAATTATAAAATTATTTAAATTGAGAGGGAAAGTGAATAATTAAATAATTAAAACAATTATTTAATTATAGAAGACATGCAACAAGTTGAATTTTCGGTTAAATAATAATTTAATTCAAAAGTGGGAAAAAAATGACAAATTAGTGGACAATTAAATAGATAAAATTTATTTAATTTATGGTAGAAAAGGATAATGAATAATTAAATAATTGAAATAATTATTTAATTATAGTAGAAAAGATGATAATAGTTAAATAAAAAAATTTATTTAATTAATCAAAAGAAGAAATAAAAGGATAGAAATGAATTAATTAAATGATAAAGATTATTTAATTAATAGCAAAATTATGACATTAGACAATAATCAAATAATTAAAATTATTTAATTAGTAAAGATGAAAGGGGATTTATGAAGAAAAATAAAGTTTGCAGGCCTAGGACAATTTTTAGTGTCTACACATATAGTTGTGGTGAAGTATTTTTATGTTGATTTCATATAGTATAAATAGTCATTATGATAAATTAAAAGTGTGTCACTCTCTCTTTGGATAGATGTCATATAGTGAAATAATGAATATCATTATTTTTTTATATTACTATCGAGTGTAAACTGATAGTCATATTTATTTTATATTAGTATCATATAGTAGCTAAGTATAAACACTATGTCATCCATATCACATATTTACTCTTTTATAATACAACTGAGTGTAAACACTCTATCATCCATATTAAATGTTTACTCTATTATAAGGAAATTGAATACACATACTCTACAATATTTATCCTATATACTACCATTGCTTGTTATAACACTATTGAATATATATGTACTATGTTTTCCTATTCTTATATAATACCATGTTCAGTCAATAAATGAGATTACTATTGTAGTAAACCAATGAACTAAGTGCAAATATGGCATTGATTATCATTATATAACCAAAAATATGATAAGCATGTGCAGGTGTATATGTGTATACCTTACACATAGGTATTCTTACATAACATGTGTAACAAAAGTTATAAACATTAATTATTACTTGCAACCAAAAATAACACAAAGTTAGATAATTTAGGGATAAAAGATCAAATTCCAAACAAAAGCGGGCCATTAGGGAGATGTTTTACTTGTGGGTGACCACTATGCCAACAATTGTCCCAAGCGACCTCAAGGAAACAATATCAAGAATCCATCTATGTCTTCTCAACAAACCACCTTCCAACAAAGATCCATGTTGTAGTAGACAGTCACAAGGCTGATTTTTGAATCTCCTATTGAAACTTTAAGTACACTCTTTGGGCACCCTATTTCCATTTTAATGAATATATAATCCAGTAATTTTTTTGCTCCAAAATTTATCAATAGTATTCCTAGGAAAGTTGGCTACATGGCCGACTCAAGTGGTAATTTTTGTATGCAAACCAGAAAAAAGTGAAGGTAGAGAAATGTATGTTTAACATTAATTGCAATTACCTATCTTTTGTACTAATTTCAAATTGTATGCAACACCTTTAGGATCTTATGATGCAATCCTTAGAATGAATTGGTTATGGAAACATAATGCAAGGCTAGATTTTTCTCAAAGTCAATTGAATGTTTAGATGACCTAGAAAATGAAGTTTATGTTTAAGGAGTGAAATTGATATTCAAATAAGATAAATTTCCACCATGCAACTCAAGAAATCAAATATAAAAAGTTGTGAGTTATTATTTATCAGGGTAGATGAATTAGGTGATCAAGAAGAACCTAATTTTCAAAAGTACCCATTTTTACATGAGTTCTAGGATGTCTTTCTAAAAGAGTTGCTAGGATTAGCTCTAAGAATGGAATTTTATTTTTTTCCATAAAAATAACTTTGGGATTGCAACCTCGTTCTAAAGCTCCATACTTACATGACTACCACAAATTTAACGGAGTTAAAAGGTCCACTACATGACCTCCCCTTGAAAGGGTTAATTAGGTCAAGTGTATCACCCTAGGGAGAACCCATGATATTTTTAAGAAGGATGGTACCTTATGGCGCTGCATTGATTATAAAATGTTAAATAAGGCCATTGTTAAGAATAAGTATTATTTACCTCACATAGATGATGTTTTTTGATAAAATGCATGAAGCTACAATTTATTCAAATATTTATCTAAGAGCTAGATACCATTAGCTAATAATAAAATAAGTGGGCATTTAAAAACAACCTTTCAAACTAGGTATAGTCACTATGAATTTATAGTGATACCTTTTAGTTTAACAAATTCCCCAACTACCAGATCATGAACTTGATGAATAGTGTATTCAGGGGTCTTATAATTAAATGTTATATTTTTATAACATCCTAATCTATTCCAGGAATGAAGAGGAACATAAGTATCATTTGAAGTAATATTCTACAAAAATCGAGGTAGCATTAGATATTTGGTAAACTATCCAACTATGATTTATTCAAAAATCAATTACATTATTTAGGCCATATTGTCTTAGCAAATGACATTTTATTTGACCATGCTAGAATAAAAGATATTCTAGATTGGTCAACATCAAATAATATTCATGTAGTAGGAAGTTTTATGGGACTGACAAGGTATTATAGGGAGTTCATATTGAACTTTTCAAAAAATCCAATCCCATTACATCACTTCAAAGAAAAGGATGACAATTTGAGTGGGTTGATAAATGCAAAGAAGCCTTCAATATTTAAAAAATATTGACCTTGTCTTCAATTTTGCAAATTCTAGATCCTTAAGGTCATTTTTTTGTAATGTAATAGATGCATTAAGAGAAGGATTGGGATGAGTAATTATACAAAAAGGTCAAGTAGTGGCCTATGAGTCCAAAAAAAATCATTCACATGAGGAAAATTATGCCCCACATGATTTAGAATTAGCAGTGATAATGCATGCTCTTCAAGTTGGAGGCAATATTTACTTTGAAAACCCTTTGAGTTAAGGATTGATAATCAAGGACTCAAGTATATCTTCACCAACCCAACATAAATGTACATCAAAGACAATGGCCAAATATCATATATGAATATACAATTTCAATATCAATTACATAAAAGATAATGAAAATAGAGTGTTGGATTCCCTTAGTCATCGGTGACATCTTGTAGCTATATGAGGACTATAAAAATAAATTTTCAAGAGTAGATCCTTAAATTATCAGAAAGAGATGAATATTAAAATCAATTAAAGAAGGAAGTCATAAAAAACCCTCAATTTTCCAGATATGGTAGTTTTCAATTTGAACCAAACAGGATATTAATATTTAAAGGTAGGATTTATGTTTTGAATCAAGGAGATTTATGAACTTTGTTTTTAAAGGAAAAACATTATGTGCCTTATTTAGGACACCCTAAAGTGACCAATTTTTTAGTGGATATAAAGCCACTATAATTTTGGAAGGATATGGAGAAAGATGTGACCACTTTTGTGGCTAGATGTTTGGAATGTTAGAGAACTAAAGCTAAACATGTGTACCCAATAGGATTATTCTATCCTCGTAACATACCAAACTAGAAATGACAAGTAATTATCATGGATTTAGTCTAAGGTTTACCTATGTCTAGTAACCATCATGATATATGATCTTTGTTGTTTGTTGATAAAATCATAAAGGTTGCACATTTCATTATGAGAAATTTAATAGATGAGGCTCCAATTTTAGCAAAAAGGTTTGTGCAAGAGATCTTTGGACTTCATGGAGTTCTTGATAAAATTATCTTGGATAAAGATGCATGTATAACTTAAAGGTTTTGATAAACCTTGTTTACAACACTAAGATATTAGTTGAACATAAGTTCATACTAGCAACTAGAAATAGATGGTTAGACTAAAAGAGTGAATTAGGTGTTAGAAGATCCTTTGAGAATGTATTGTATGGAAAATTAATATAAATGGGAATATTACCTTCCTTTTCTTGAATTCATGTACAAAAATTCCTATTGAACTTTTCTCTAAAAATGGCTCCATTTGAAGCATTCTATGGCAAGAAGTGTTGAACTCTTATAAGTTGGGATAAAATAAAAGATATGATTGTCCTTGGATCAGATATACTAATGGAAATGGAAGAGAAAGTGAATATGATCTAGAGGAGGTTAGCACAAGAAAATTATAGGCATACAAGTTATGTTAACGCAAAATGGAAACTACAACATTTTTTAGATGAAGACAAAGCTCTTTTGATAGTCAAACCCCATAAGTTTCATAAATTTTACAAATTCATCCAAGCTTGCACCTAGATATGTGGGTTCATTTGAGGTCTTATAAGTGATCAATCCAGTTTCCCATAGACTTTCCTTATCACTTGCTCTAGCTTGCTAACATAATGTCTTTCATGAATATTCTTTATAGAAGTATGTGTTTTATTTTGATTATGTGCATGATTGGAATGCTCTTTAGGTTTAGGACCCAAGGGTGGTTATGATTGAGCCTCTCAAAGTGCTCAAGGTTCACAATTTGTACTTCCATAACATAGTGGTAACTCAATGCAAGGTCTAGTGGGACCAATATTTGGAGGACATTGCCACCTTGGAAGATTATGAAGACTTCCGCTAAGTTTATCCATATTTGTTTGATTAAGTAAAACTAAAAATAATAATTAGTTTTAGGTTATGTTTGAAACTTGTTTCAAGTTATCAAGGATGGTGACTTTTTTTATAAGGGGAGGAGATGTCACACCTTTTTTGAAAAATAATTTAATTATGTGGAATTTTTAGTATTTATTTTTAATGTCCAATTTAACAGATTTAAAATGTGAATATCTAGAACATAATATAGTTTTATTACTTTGATAATTTCTATGTAAATTTATGTTTAATTATAGATTAGCTATAGATGTTAGTTTGATAACATGAAAATTGGAAATCATCTATGTTTGATCATTAATGTTGATCATTTATTATTAATCAGATTATGACTATTAGACTAACTAGTGATGATAAGATGGACATAGGAAATAATTTTCCCTCTCGGAAGAGGAGAGAGGGCATCATCAAAGAGACAAAATGGTGCATCAATATTGTTAGTAACCATAACATGCCATCAAGAATTAGTTATTTACACATAGATGTAAGGTATAATTATCACAAAGTTTCAGTCTAAGCTAATGATTTTGTTTGCAAGTAGCTTAGCTGACATTAGTAACTAAAGGTCAAGTTTTTTGTACGTTCAATTTTAGATTAGATGTGTGACCATAATTTTTCTTAGCTACCCTATATTTTGATTATCATTTGGGTAGGTGAAAGGATAAGGGGTTCTTTCTTTAATTAGATTGTTGTTTTCATTATGAAAATAATTAATATTTTGATTTAAATTAAGAATTAATTTTCTTAATATCAAATGACAATAATTAAATTTAAAATATGTACTCTGAAACATTAAATGCAATCAATAAATTAGAATTACCTAGAAAAAAAATGCAACACATCCTTTGAAATTATCGTTACTCTATCTTGATGCCTAGAAAGAGGAAAAATCAATTGAAATCAAAGAAGATCTTTAACTACATTTTAGTGTATTAGGAGAAGTGAAAAATGTCATGTTCCATTTTGGCATGGAGGGAAAAATGGGGCAAAGATTGAATGCTTAAGTTTATCAAGAGAAGTTGAAAACAAGGGAGAATTATGGAGGAGTGACAAGGAAATTTAGGGAAGAAAAGTGAGTAAGAGTAAGAGGATATTGTGAGGAAGAAGATACATAGGTCAGATGTGTAAAACCTTCCTTATTCTTCTATCCAAAATCATTTCTTTCATATTGTTGTTTAAGATTTCTTAGAAATAGAAAAAAAGGGAAATGTGAGGGAAAAAGAATGATTTATTTTGTAGAAATGTGTTTTTTTTTTGGAATGCCATGTTGTTCAAGCCTTTACCTAGGTTCTATGTAATCTCTCTTAGTATATTTCCTTAGCTATTATCTTATGTTTCATATAGTGCCATAATATGATGCAATTTTATTATTTTATGTGGCTTCTCCTTTTATAAATCCAGTAGTATACATGTCTACATATGTAATTATATATACTGTATGTGTATATGTATAGGTGTATAATAAACACATATACATATACCCATATAATTATATCATGAGTACACTTTACATAAAATTAAAAACTTGGTTCATACAATTACTAAACAACAAATAAATATTCCAAAATGTATCATGGTCGTTTGAAAGTCATGTCAAACCATAAAGGAAATTGTGGGTCTTTGAGAAAATAATTTATAAGACCATAAAAATTCCATAAAATAAGTTTAGATTCTATTGAAGATACCAATGATATGGCTACACTTTCCTCCATAGAAAAGTAAGAGAAAAATGGTGTTTTGTTTTTAAGAATGTCTCTATTTTCCAATCAACATTATACTATGTTGATTTTTAGAGCCTAATTGATTGAATCACTTGCTTCTTACCCTACTATTCAAATATAATTCAACTAACCATTATGGTGAAGTTTTATTTCGCTAAAATTCAAAACTAATTCATTTGATGAAGTATTTTTATGTTGATTTAATATAGTATAAACAACCATTATGGAAAATTAAAAATGTGATGCTCTTTCTTAGCCTAGGCACCATATGGTGAAATATGGAATATCAATTCTCTATTATAATACTACAAAGTATATAAACTTGCTATCATATTTATTTATATTAGAATTATATTGTAGTTGATTTTAAACACATTGTCATCCAAATTATGTATTTACTTTGTTATAATGCAGTTGAGTACAAAAACTTGTCATCCATGTATTACATATTTACTCTGTTATATTTGTAGCTAAGTATAAACTCTCGGTCATCCATATTACATATTTTCTTTGTTATAATGCAACTAAATACACATACTATGTCATATCTATCCTATATTACCTCTTCTTGTTATAACATTGTTATAAACATATATACATTATTTTACTATTCTTATAATATCCTACTCTATCAATAAATGAGATTACCATTGTAGTGAATCAATGGACTAAGTGCATATATGACATTGAGTATCACTATATAGATAATAATATGTTAAACATGTGTAAGTTTATATGTGTATACCTACAAATAGGCATACTTACATAGCATGTGTAACAAAAGTTACGAACATTAATTCTTACCTACAAAAAAAAAGAATATTGGGTTAGTGTCATCACATAAAATTGTACCCTTGTTGGAAACATCCCAAAATTTTAGTGAAACATAGGAATAATCTCCAGGTGTGAAACCTTGTAGTTGAGATCAAACTTCTGAAGAAGGTTGACTTCATTTCTAAAGGTCTAGATGTGGGGTTTTGACCCAACTCAACACCAAGTAAACCTAATATCTAATCATATTATACTGATTTGTCAAGGAAAGGGAGAAGAAGAAATGCATGAAAGGGAAAGGGTGGTGATGCACCTAGATTTAAATGAGTTTCCTTTTTCCCACAATAGTTGACATGGATAATCAATGAATTTTGGTAGGATAACTCACACAAGTTTTTGTTTTACTAACTCCTATAGATAGATATCGAGGTAAAGGGTTTGATAGATACTAAGAGGGAATAAGATATCCACATGTATTCCCTACAAATAGGTTTTACACAATGTAGACATGAAAATTATATTGATTGATATTGCACACTCGATCTCGATTAGCTAACTTTGATTCTTCCTTGATCACTTTTTTATTAACTATTTAATTAAATAATCTTTATTTAATAATCAAATTCATCATATTTCCTCTGTTAATTAAATAAATTAACTTTATTTGATTAAGCCATCATCTTCTTTTAATTAAATAAATCATTTTATTTAATTAATCCTATAGTCCCCCTTTAATTAAATAAATAATTTTTCTTTAATTAATCTCTAAAGTATGTCTATTAAATTAAATAAATTAACCTTTGTTTAATTTAATCTAGCATCATTCCCCTTTGATTAAGGGTATGTGCAGGATCATCATGGAAAAAATAGGCCCTTAAGTGGCAAAAATTTCAGAAAAATTAGAGTTAGGAAACTTGACGTAAAAATTTGAATAAGTTATCTATATTATTTCAAAAATATGTAAGAATAGAATCTGTAGAAAATTGAATGTAGTTTCTAAACTACTAGGTTTTTTAAAAAAAAAAAATTATTTGGTGAAAATTTAAAATTTCAAAGCAGTAGTACTTAAATTTCAGGGAAAAAATAAGAAGTAGGTGTCTGTCTGACCACCCTAACCACAATAAAATCATAATATTTTTTTATAAAATTTTATGCATAATTAGAGGACTCATATCCGGATGTGATGCATATTTTTTTGTAATTTTTTTCCAAGTAAATAATTAATTATGAATTTTTTATTACAACTTTTAAAAAATATAAAAACTCGTATGTCTAACCACCTTAAATTGGTCAAAACTTCATGAAATTCAATTTTTCCTTTTTTAATCTTATAGTATGCAAAGCATAGAATGTGATGCATGTTTGGATTAAAAAAATGTGATACCGTTTGAAAGCTATAGATGTTTTTCAATCATCCTATCAATCAGGACTTTAGTCGTAATTCAAATAGAAAATGAATAATAATTATTTATTAAATTCAAAGTAGAACATATTTTATATATTGGTTTAAAACTGAGAATCTCCTTTAAAAACCCTTTTCATTTCATCAATTTTGGGTTAAAAAAATTCATCAGCCACATACCCTACAAATACCCATCATATAGCCACTTTTTGGCCCATCATGATCCTGCACATACCCTTAAATAAATCAAAATATTTATTTAATTAAGTCAAAATCACATTCCTCTCATTTTGATTTAAAATAATCCAAAAATATAAGTCAAAATGGTCAAATCAACTAATGTCTCTTTAAATTAATCAAATCATGATTAAATCTAATCAAAATCCATCACATCCTCTAGCTTTTGTGCAACTTGCACAAATAAATCATTCAATTGATTTATTAAATCTTCCAATTTCCCTCAACATGGCATAAAAGGAGAATATTCTTCCAAATTTAAAAATCCCTCCGAAGGACTTGTCCTCCAACTTGGAATTTATGAGCTCTTACATGTCTCTTACATGTATCTTACACAAGTCAACTTGGCATTAACTCTCTTCTTTCATACCCCCTAAACATGTTATTTCATCAAATTCAAATTTCAAACTTGCACATGGATCAAAATGTGTTCAACCTTCCTCCATTGACATGTTGACAAGTGGTATCTTGTCATTGGTTTGTCTTTTGTCCCAAATCCATCCTATTCTCCATTCTTTGAACCTTCTTCACTAAAAATAGAGGCATTCTCTATTTGATTAAAAGACACAAGTTTAGGCAACTTGCATCCACAATCCATAGCAATTTCATTATAGTCAAGAATCACACATCTCCATCATCAAGAGCTTATCAAGGCATTGGGAAAGGGCTTCTCTCCAAATCAAAGAAGCACCAATCCCACTATAAGATGTTGGTTTGATCATTTGAATAATGTTTCATTGTGTTTTGCTTGCTTTCGTGCTTTGTTTCCATTATTCTTGTGTTCAAATTAATTTTATAGGGAGTGGTTTATTTGAGTTCTAACAATGGCTAATTTGGAATATTTTATTTATTGTTAGTGATTGTAGGTTGACCTCTCACATTTTGGCGCCCATCATGGGGAAATGCTTTGACGAAGCTTTGTCCAATACTTTTACGGAGCTTGTATGCTACCTCCTTTAGAGTTTTGCAGATTCTCTAGTTATCCATTGAAAGGGAAAAGCATCATCTAATCGTTATTTACTTTATTTGCTTTAGGGCGAAGGAGATTCTCTAGTGCTAAAGTTTTTTTTATAGCGTACCTTTTCTTTTGAATTCAATCTCTGATGCAATTTTTTGAAGTTGATTCTCTTTCAATATTTAAAACACTAATTATGAGCTGATTCACTTCTTTTTGGTTACTCCTTCGCCTTCATAATCTCTGTCAAAACTTTGAATTTCTTGAGGAGTCAATTTGTTGGTGTTTGTTCTCTTGGTTGTAGCTTCTTTTTCATTGTCCGATTGGGAGCATTTTTGAATTACTAATAGCAGTGCATTCATCACTTTGAGTTGTTTTTGATTGACAACATGTTTAGGACAACTTGTTCATGGTTTGGTAATATATCACTGACTTGATAAGCGGATAAGTACTGCAAATGCTTAATCGATGATTAAATCTAATTTCTAGCATTAAGAAAGTCCTATCTGTATGCTCTTTGTTGGGTGCAACATCATTTCTAAAAATAGAGATCTTCATTCAAGACAATGGGCATTCCCTTCACTATCAAGTATTCCACTACGAAGGTTGAAACTATTTGCAAGCCCAGCCCACTGCTCTCAATAAGTGCTAAATAGGAAAAATTCCCATTGTATATGCTTCGTTATTAGTGATGCATAGTCATTATTTTTGTTAAGTGGTGGATGGAGATTACTAGCGCTAGCATAGTGTTATAAAGATAGGCATCAACCCTACTTATTGCGCATTTAAAACCTAATCCAAGTTGACATGTTAGAAGCTTTCTTATCGTAGATCTGAGCAACGTATTAATGGTAAACTAGATTGTAGGGGGCAACATCTCTACTTGTTTTTTCCATCTTTCTCTTCAACACCTTATTTGCCTCCATGGTCACCGTCACTGTCACTTTCATTTATTTTCTATCCACTTACACCATTCTCACACATGCACTCTTCTTCACAAAAAATGTTCAAGAATTTACTTCACAAACACATGAAAGAAAAATTCTTGCAGAGTTTCCCTAGCAATGCACCCAAGGAAGGTCCAGTAGTATACATTTGGGCATCCATACCCTGTTTCAATCTCCCATTTTGCTATGGGCTAAGAGTTTGTTGGAAATAGTTGTGAGGTCTCGTAACTATCTGCCAAAATGCATTAGTTTGAAAGCTCTTTTTTATTGGCATGGGGGCACGACTTTACACCTGTCAATTACATTTGCTCAAAAATTTTTAAAGCCTTTTTAACAAATGCATTTTGTGCATATCCTGCAATTACTGCACTCTATGAGACCGCGTCTCTCTGAGCCAGTTTGGAAATAGTTCACACGCCTTTCTAGGTTTACGCATTTTGGCTGAAAGTTCATATGCCTTCTCTATTTTTTTTGCTTACATGTCTGCCAAAGCATTTTCAACTATAACATTTGACAAAATTGCTCCATATTTTTTTCTTTTCATGGATTTCCATACCTCTTTTCAAGCCTCTAATGCTGGGCACAAGTAGTGAGGATGCTAGTAAAGGTTGTGGAATTCAGGTTTACACCTACCAAATGCATTTTCTTGAAAGTTTCTTTTTGCCTTCTAACAAACAAAAGTAATGGTAGAAATTAGCTTTACACCTGCCAGTAAGATTGCAAAATTTGGCTATACACCTGCTAAATACATTTGCTTGAAAGTTTTTAAAGCCTTTTCAATAAATCCATTTTGAAATTATGTTTAATCAACATTATATTCCAATTGACATTACAACCAGTTTGAATGTGTCCCTGGGCAACCAGAGGAGTAAAGAGGAGGAGGTAAAATAAGGCTCATTTTCATTCATGGGAGCTATCTAACCCTATCATTCACTACAATTAATCTCTTATAGATCTAGAACTGTGGATTGTGTATGCTAATTCCAAATCTTTCAAGGCATGAAAGATGAGCCATTAAACAAGCTTCAAGCTAGGAGGAGGTTTAAGTCTTGCCCTCATGAGATTGTGTGTCAAACAAAACTAAAATACCATGTTCAATAAGTCGACTTAGTGTGCAATAATTGGAAATAAATTACCTACACCTGGATAAGCCTATGTGTGGTAGGGTTTTGATTTTATACTTTTCCACAGATCAGCTTATTCCCATTCACTCATTCAACGTGTGATTTGATGTCATCACTTTTGTTTGATTATTTATTGTACCGACATTGATGGTAGTACAGTATAGTTGGATAGTCTTTGAGTCAATTTTTAATGTTGAGATTGAATCTACAAGTTGCCTAGCCACATTAAATTCAAGATATAAAAATATATTAAAAAATAAAACTACACCCACCTCGATAGCTATTTATTTGGGCTTTCAATACTTGACAACAACTTTCTCACATCTGTTGTCATGAAATATGCCTTTTTGATTGACTTCGCGATTAGTTTGCATCTTTTATTTATGATAATCAACTTTATCTACACTGATCTTCTCTGATATTTTATCTTTTTTCACATATGCTTATCATCTCTATTGATACTTGTAATGCCATTTTTGTTTTCACATTTGAGCATTTCAGAGTTTTTTTTCTCCTGGATCGATGCCTCTATTTCTTCCTCACATTTGAATTTTAGAAAACTTAGAGCTTCATTAAAAGATTCTTGCACTATTTTAGATGATTCTGCCATCGCTGAAATGAGCTTTAGATCAATTTTATGGATGTAAAAATGACACACTCTGAATTCAATCTATCTGCACATTAAGTACTCAAATCTTTGCATTGAGGTTCAAGAGGGGTTTCTGAGTTTACTAGTGACTAAGAGAAAGGTGTGTGTGGTTGCTTGGTTTACTAGTAATCAACAAAAAGTACTTTTTTTATTAGTACAGAGAAAACTATTTTATGCTTACAGATTACATTCAATGGTTTCATTCACTCGAAACTTTCTACAGAGATAATTATTTTTGACATTTATTCACTCATATTTGACATTTATTTTTTTGGGCGAAGGGGAAGATAAGATGGCATTGATAGAGTAAAATCATAGATGACATTTATATCTTGAAGTCACTCATTTATGTTTTTGCAGGAATCCTCATTAATTGGCGTTGCTCATTTATGAATTTATGCAGGCTAAGTGAATGAGAATCAAAATTTTACTTGTCTGCATTCAATGACTGCAAATCTTTACTTGCTTGCATTAAATTGTTTTATTTTGGATTGCTAATGAAGAAGGTGTTGATCTTTGTTATATAACCAAATATTTTAGCTCTAAAGATTTGGATTTTATATTGTGATCTTGTAGGAATTTTCATTCATGCAAAGGACTTGCAACATTGAAGCATAAGAAATGATCTTTGAAGAAAGGTATGTGTAGGATCATCATGGAAAAAACAGGCCCTTAAGTGGCAAAAAATTCAGAAAAATCAGAGTTAGGCAACTTGATGTAAAAATTTGAATAAGTTATCTATATTATTTCAAAAATATGTAAGAATAGAATCTATAGAAAATTGAATGTAGTTTCTAAACTACTAGGTTTTTTAAAAAAGAAGTCTATTTGGTGAAAATTTGAAATTTCAATGTAGTAGTACTTAAATTTTAGGGAAAAAATAAGAAGTAGGTGTCTGTTTGACCACCCTAACCACAATAAAATGATAATATTTTTTTATAATATTTTAGATATAAGTAGACAACTCATGTAATGTGATGCATATTTTTTGTAATTTTTTCCCAAGTAAATAATTAATTATTAATTTTTTATTAAATTTTTTAAAAATATAAAAACTCATATGTCGACCACCTTAACTTGGTCAAAACTTCATGAAATTCAATTTTTCTTTTTTTAATCCTATAGTATGCGAAGCATAGAATGTGACGCATGTTTTGGATTCAAAAAATGTGATATCGTTTGAAAGGTATAGATGTTTTTCAATTAGCCTATTAATCAGGAGTTTAATTGTAATTCAAATAGAAAATGAATAATAATTATTTATTAAATTCAAAATAAAGCATAATTTATATTGGTGGAAAGCTGAGAATCTCCTTTAAAAACCCTTTTCGTTTCATCAATTTTGGGTAAAAAAAAGTCGTCAGCCACATACCCATCATGATCCTGCACATACCCAGAATCTTGGAGTTGAACATTAAATTTGAAGTTGACAAAGCATTTTTAAATGCTTAGAGCTTCCATTTTCTGCTTTAGTTTTTTGATTTAGGCCAACTCACTTCTTTTTGGGCTCTTCAAAGAACACTACACAAGCTTTCATTTTTTCTACAAAGGGTTAAAAAGAACATTAGACACTTACTAAATTTCAATTTGGGTTCTAAAAATTTGACAAACTTCACACTTTGTCTTGGTGCTTTAAAAAGAACTCAAATTTTTCCTTTGGAAATTAAAATGAATATGTGCATTTTGTTGTTACTCAACAAAGATTAATCGAACTATGAATGTGTTTGCTCACTTTTGTGTTATCTTAGAGGGCCTGCCTTGTGGGAAAAAGTAATCACCCAAGGGAACGACCCAACTAGGAACACGTTAAAGCCAAGCGACTTCCAACTAGTATATAAGTGTGGGTACTTGAGGAAAGGAAAGTATCATGAGGATTATTCTGATGAGAAGGGAAGAAATGGTCTCTCGCCGCATGGATGGTCCCCCATGAATGGAAAACCCACATTAAAACCCCTTGTTCAAAAGACCAAAATCCCATCTATTTGTTGGTGCAAGAATGGTCATTTTGAAGCCGCCCCACAATTTTACGGCTTTTAGTAGAGATGAGAAGTATGCCATAGGAGATTCATGGGTACTGATGCTTGGATGACCCAAGAAGTGAGTGTATTGTAAGGGGGAGCTTGTGTGGTCAAGCATCTAACCATCCACTAAAATTAGGCATAGTCGGACTTGTCCAAGTGGGGACTCAACAAATATTGTCTCAAATATCCATAGGTTTGTGCATGTTCTTGAAGTCAAAACACTTTTCTTGATCATGAACATTGGAAAACAAACATTTAACATGAGAATCAAATTCCAAACCCTTTAGGAGAAGCAAATATCTTTGAACAAATTCACGTGCTATTGCTTGCCCTTGGGATTCTCATCCTTAGAGGTTTCTAAGCATTTGAATTTCATCTCAATTTTCTCCTCCTAAAGTCAACATTAGGTAACCTTTGCCTTGATTTCCTTGATTTCCACATAATGCACCTTGTGGGATGAGAAGAAGTTAGGACATTGGACATTTAGTTTGAAAAGCTAATCAAGAGAGTGTTTTTGATAATAAAAAAGGACTCATTAAGAAAAGTTAAGAAACAATTGGACCCCACACATGTGCTTGGTATCTTTTGGTCATATGGTTTTCATGCAAACATTGGTCTTTTGGTTTGAAATACTCTTAGGGAAAAGCATGTTCTTCACTATCTTGGCCTTATAAACAAGTTTTTCCTTAGGTTTATTTAAGATCAATTCAAACACTTCATTCATCCAAACATTTATCATCTCCATCTCACAAAAAACTTTAGAGCTTTGGAAAAATCATTATCTAGACTTGGGTACATCCTTAAACCAGATCAAAATCATCTGTTTAGTTAGGTGTTATTTGGATGAATCCTTCCACACACACTTAGTTAAATTATCACTTCTTTGAACAAGTTCATCCTAAGATAACATCTAACATCTTAGGGTTTACAAGTTCATTATCCAATCAAACCAATCAAAATCAAATCCCTAAGTCTAGCATTGATCCAAAGTTCCTAAAAAGTTTGACACCCATATCATTCACCTCTTTCATCCTTCATCTCATCATTGGTCTTGAACACCTTAGAGGTTCACTTTTGCAACAAGGTCAAAACACAAGAAGAACATGGAATATAAACTTGATCCATACATTATGAGTGATCTAAACCAACCAAACTATCAAAGCCTTACAATTCCAATTGATTATCAACACTCACATTTATACAATTAGTACATGGGATCATTATCTCCTACAAACCTCAATGGTACAACAAATGTGAGTATGCCCAGTCAAAAGTGTGGAACACCTTTTCCTATGATAGATTTAAATCAAATTCAAAACTTACAAATCTATCAACCAAACACCCAATGCACGAGTCTTCCACAAAACATCGTCCCACCAAATCCAACATTCCAAATGTGAATATACCAAGTACAGGTTTTCCAAACATGAACATTTCAAATCCACACTTGGAAAACTTTGGGATAAATATGTTTGTGAATCATACAAATGTTGTTCAAAGTTCAAACAAGATGTTAATGACTCCATGTTTTGATCCAAGTCAAGGTAACACCATGCAAAATCAAGCCAATATGATTCCCAAATGCAACAATGTTCAAATTCAACCTATAATGCCAAATCTAAACATCATCCCAAGTCAGAACATTGTCCAAAATCAATTTGTCCATGATCCCATGCAAACACCACAAGTGTACATTCCAAATATGCTTGAACAAAAGCCAAATCAACTATATCAAGCAAGTCAAAATCAAAATCAAGTTCAAATTTTGCTAGATCAACTTGCTTCACTGGCCAAACTAATTGACTTATTGAGCCAAGAGATATATTCACCCCAAAATCAATACACTCTTCCATTGGTTGAACCATGTCATCAAAGCATTGAGTTGTGTCCACAACCGCATCAAGAGCAATATCTCCAATGTCAAGAAGTCGGATATCAAGATCGACAACATCAACAACAAACCCAATCACCGTGTCTCAAAGATCAATCACCACATCTCCAAGATCAATCATCACAAGGTCAATTTAAAGTATAAATCTCACAAGATAACAAATGAAAATACACACCACTTGGGAGACCAATTGAATCAGTCATGCAATAATTGGTACAAGAAAATCTCATCAAACTCCCCATTTATAAGAATTATCAAGAGCCCCTAGTTAAACCACCAGGGTATAACGAGAAGCACCTTTGTGACTTTCACAAAGTAAAGGGACACACAACATCAAATTGTATTTGACTCAAAAATCTCATCCAAGACCTTATTGATCAAAAGATAATCACTATTGGTGACAATGATGAAGATTCAACCACTAGTGATAGCATTGACAATCTCTCCACCATAATTATTGAAAACAATGATCAAGACCTATCCATCAATGAGAAAATTGAAGATGTTTCCCCCTCATCCGATGAACAACTCACCATACATCAAGAGCCACTTTTTAGTGATCTATTTTAAGGAGTGTTAGAGTTATTTAATCCTATTGACATAATCCATGATCCATTGACCAATGATCATGTTGAAAATGTCTCTACATTATCTAATGAGTTAGAGGACATATCTCAAGGATTTATTCCAAAGCATGATGAACATCTTTCACCAAAGTTATCAATGGTCCTTCCCAAGACATATTGACATCCTTTGACCTCATGGTTACTGAAGGGATCCTCAACTCAACATCTGATCCAAGTCCACTCAAAGATCAAGAGGATATTGAGCCACTTCCCATGCCTAATGAAGATATCCAAGAACCCTTTGTAAGCAATCCATCCTTTGAAACTGCCCCATGTCAAGAACTTGATCCAAAGCATGTCAAAAGAAATCCCAAAATTAATCAGGATCAAGAATTCATATCTTCAAGATACTGCAATGATCTAAAGGATACTCTCCTATCTTTACAAGATGATCATATCCACATAGCACATACTCCTCTATCTACCCATGAGATGATTTTTGTGGATGGACACATACATGATCTTCATTCATAACAAGATTCCTTTACTCTTGATATTATTACACAAAAAGAGAAAGTTATTGATTTCTATAGTCAAACAGAGTTGTCAACATCAGGATCAAATATATCCCAAATTTAGACTGAGGACATCATGTATGAGGATATCCAGCATTATCCACTCAAGGAAACAAGTCAAATAGAATAGGACATTCTGGAGCTAACAGAGCAACAAATTGAAATCACGTCATTTGTAGTGGTCATTTATCAAAGAATGCTTACTGAAAAAGACATCTCAAAACAAGCAGAATCAAGGAACAAAGGTGCTACTACCACCATACTGGGGGAAACTTTGTCTCAAACAAACATCAACATAGGGAGCACGAAGAATCCTTATGATGAAACCGATGCCAATACTACAACCAGCCATGTCATGAATCTTCATCCACCCATCACCCCATCCACAAATTGGGAGCAACATCAAAAGAAGGATGTAAATCAAAGTAAGAAGAACCTCATCAAAGGAAAAGAAGTTGAGAAGCGTATCAAACAAATCAAATACATATGGATACCAAAGAATACAAAGAAAGATTATCTCTATCAAACTCCATTAGTCAAAGAAACTATGGGGAAAAATTAAAAAGGGAAAAGTATCCACCAAAGATGTTCACAAAGGAAAAAGAAGGCTTCGCAAGCAACGTACAAAGTATATCAAACATTTGGTCCTAATTCCATGCACACTTTCGTATCCACCCATCATTGCTCAACTTCCCAAGTTTGGAGAGTTAAAGGTTCCAAACTATCAACCAATCCATCTCCTATTAATAAACAAACAACACCATCCACGCCTCCATGCATGATATCCAATTCTCACATTGGCCATGTATTGGTAGCCACCCTTCATCATAAGGATTCAGAAGGCACTCTATCACGATGTACTCACAAAGACAAAGTTAACTCTGGTATCAACAAAGCATATCAAGAATCTCAAAAGTTGCATACAAGTGCATGTATCTTGGCAAAGTAGCTTCTTCAAGCAGGATATTGATGGAAAATTATGATAGAAGCATCTACATCGACACCACCAAGTGGTTAAGCATGAGCTTAAAATCTTTCAAAAAAACATGAAAATCCAAAAAACCTAAAAAATCATAAAAATAGTAAAGATAAAAATCATCCTCTAGTGAAAACCGTATGGGTGGCACTTTGGACATGTACCATGCTGAAAACCTAGAAAACAAGCATCATGTGTAGAATCAAGCATTTGTGTGCTCCAATTTAGGTGAAAGAATCTCATCCATAATAAATTCAACATTCCATCCATCTCATCCATAATAAATCCTTTCATCCATAAACCATTTATCCAACCCATTACCATCCATAGTTCAAGTTATCTTGATCTTGATGAAAGTTTGGTGTACACTTTACACTTGCTAATGGTAAACATCTTGACATGGGTCATTTTCATTGATCCTATCCTATCCGACATTATCTGAGCCATGAAACATTATCAAAATGAGAATTCTTTATTCCAACACCTTATCTTAGTGCAAGATAATCCTTGGCATCCTTTGCATGCTTACCATATCCATCCATCCACACACCTATCCAAGCATCCACCCATGACATTTCATACATTGCTAAGCACTGGGAGTAGATATTTACATCTTGCTTTGAAAATAAATATTGATCTATATTCTCCAACTTATGTGGTGATCCAAACATTGGCAAATGTGAAATCAAATTGGTCAAAAAATTTGTGAGCCAAAATCCAAATCACAAGAGCATGGAATATTTTGACAAAAATATGTTCCTTATCAAGCAGATCTTTCATCAAATATCAATCCAAACAATCAATATTAGTTGCATCTAATGTGTGCATCAACATCACAACAAATCATCCAAAACCAAATTTTGTTCCAAACCAAGCTTCATCAATCTTGATCAATCCATCATCATCTCGGGATATCCTTCCCAATCCTTGTGTTGCTTAACACTATCCTTGCATTGTTGTGTATCCTCAACAATGTTATCATCATCAATCCCTCATCATCTTGGGATATCATTCCCAATCCTCATGTTTCTTAACACTATCCTTGCATTGTTGTGTACCCTCAACAATGTTATCATCATCAATCCATTAATCTAATCAATCAACATTAGCTTGGTTTTCAACAAAATCCCAAAACAAAGCACTGATAGCATTAGACACATCCTTATCCAAATCATCAAAATCATGTGAAAATCCAAAAGCATTCAAAACATATCAAAAATCCAAAAACATCAAAAAATTAGAAAATCCAAAAACATTCAAAACATATCAAAACACAAAAACATTCATAAAAAGTCAAAAAACATCAAAAACATGGTCATTTGAACTATGTCGTCTTTGAGCTTAAACGTAGGAAAGGCTAATCTTTGATCAGCCCCCGAGACACAAAAATAAAAAAGCATTCAAAAAACCAATCCAAAAACATTCATAAAATCTTAGAAAACACCTAAAAATTGGAAAATTTGAAAAAATCAAGAAAACATTTGTAAAATCTTGAAAAAAACCAAAAACAACCTCAAAACATTTCAAAACATCAAAAACATCCAAATATTTGAAAAAATCCATCCATCCTCACCTCACTTTCACCTGAAATAAACATCATCCATAATAAATCAATCATCACCTTCATCCTTTGGCAAAACAAATAGAAACAACCACATCAATCAGCAGAAGCAAACTTCAAAATGTAAAATCAACAACAAACTTCAAACTTTTAAATGCAAAATCAAAATCCTGATCATTTTCAAACATGTTAGTCAACCCTGTATCAAAAGCCTATCAAACAAGTTATCAACCCATCATCATCCTATGCAATGAATGCCCTAGGATATATCGTTCCGACAATGGGCATCATTCTGGATATCACTTTGGATACTTATCCTAATCAAAACACATCCCTTTGGCTAGAGGTATGAAGAACATTGGCTTGTTTGTGTACTTGATCTTTTTTTTTTATTTATCTTATTACACTCATTTCAATGACCTCTTGATGATGTCTAATCAAAACGATTTAGAGAGAAAGGAATGGGGCATCGATCATTATCTTTTATCTGTTGTGCTTGTTGGACATTCTTGTAATATAACTTGGTGAATACTTGCTTTGTTAGGTGCATCCTAGCAAGGTTTTTGTATGTCAGGTGTGAACAAGGATACTCCTATCTGTTTTCCGAGTCAAAGTCCATCTTACTAGATACAACGCCATTTTGGTTGTCTATACCTTGATGCATCGTATCTATGTGTGTTATCAAACATAAGGTAAGTAGCCCTTTTAAAGTCCCAATTCTTGATAATCAAATCATCCATCTCTCATCATCATCCCTAATAAAGTTGGCTTATTAAATCCTCTTGTCATCATCTTATTTCTTCTTATTCTTCTCTCTTTACTAATATTTCTATCCAAATTTGTGTGATATCTCAAAATATACATGAGGCTACCCATGGCCGATGATTGTTTATACATCATCAAAATTGTCTACGTCAAATATATGATATTTCTAAAGAATTATCTTTCATCCTATGATCAATAGAACCACTCTCACATTTTATCGCGATCTCAATCGGAAATTAGCATTTTTCGCTCAATCTCTCGAGGGGGAGTATACCGGCGTAATTCTTCTCGCTAGGGCAACAGTGGGGCATAAAAAAAAAAAAAAAAATTTTACTTTTGATCATGGCAAGGTTATTCTTTGAATCAACACAAGTGCATTGATTCAAAGAGAGGGAAAATGTAGACAAGAAAATTATATTGATTGATATCACACACTCGATCTCGATTAACTAACTTCGATTCTTCCTTGATCACTTCTTTATTAACTATTAATTAAATAATCTTTATTTAATTAAATTCATCATATTTCCTCTGTTAATTAAATAAGCCAACTTTATTTGATTAAGTCATCATCTTCTTTTAATTAAATAAATCATTTTATTTAATTAATCCTATAGCCCCCCTTTAATTAAACAAATAAATTGTATTTAATTAATCTCTAAAGTTTGTCTATTAAATTGAATAAATTAACCTTTGTTTAACTTAATCTAACATCATTCCCCTTTGATTAAATAAATCAAAATCTTTATTTAATTAAGTCAAAATCACATTCCTCTCATTTTGATTTAAAATAACCCAAAAATATAACTCAAAATGATCAAATCAACTAATCTCTCTTTAAATTAATCAAATCATGATTAAATCTAATCAAAATCCATCACATCTTCTAGCTTTTGCAACTTGCACAAATAAATCATTTAATTGACTTATTAAATCTTCTAATTTCCCTCAACATGGCATAAAAGGAGAATATTCTTCCAAATTTGAAAATCCCTCCAAAGGACTTGTCCTCCAACTTGGAATTTATGAGCTCTTACATGTCTCTTACACAAGTCAACTTGGAATTAACTCTCTTCTTTCATCGCCCCTAAACATGTCATTTCATCAAATTCAAATTTCAAATTTGCACATGGATCAAAATGTGCTCAACCTTCCTCCATTGACATGTTGACAAGTGGCATCTTGTCATTGGTTTGTCTTTTGTCCCACATCCATCCTATTCTCCATTCTTTGAACCTTCCTCACTATAAATAGAGGCCTTCTCTATTTGATTAAAAGACACAAGTTTGGGCAACTTGCATCCACAATCCATAGCAATTTCATTATAGTCAAGAATCACACATCTCCATCATCAAGAGCTTATCAAGGGATTGGGAAAGGGCTTCTTTCCACATCAAGGAAGCACCAATCCCTCTATAAGATGTTTTTTTTGTCATTTGAATAATGTTTCATTGTGTTTTTCTTGCTTTCATGCTTTGTTTCCATTATTCTTGTGTTAAAATTAATTTTACAGGGAGTGGTTTATTTGAGTTCTAACATTGGATAATTTAGAATATTTTATTTATTGTTAGTGATTGCAGGTTGACCTCTCACACACAAGATATGTATCTAAAAGAAATAAATATCCATTCAAACATAAGGGTAAGGAAATTTACACAATATTTTAGAATTGAGATGAGGTGAAAATATAGAAACATTATTAATTCATACGTATGGAGCATATTTACAATGAAAGAGTTGTAAAGCATGTAAGTCTCTAGAAACAAATTGAGAAGGAACTCACAAATGAGAATGTTGTGATTTTTATTCTTCTAAAGAGGCACTAGGAATTGAGAGAACATGTGACAGGAGAGGAAGCCCTAGTCACCATCATGATCAAATGATCTACATACATGTGTACCATGAGATCTAATTGACTACAGAAAGAACATTCTTCATTTATGACTTGTCAGTTGATCAAATTTTCCCAGGAAATTTGTTGAAAAAGTGTCCTAGGGAAATGGTGTTGTCAAGAAGGGATTTTTTCAACATAAAAGTAGCATGGTTGATCATAAAATAATGATACCATGCCTATGACAAGTTTGGTTGGTGAATGTGTTGCACAAGCGCTAACAGTGTTGCAAAGTGATAGGTGGAAGAAAGAAGCCTCAACATCATCATTTTCCACTTGTTAGCAGTCAAAGTTGGTGAAAGGGAATTTTGGGAATCTTATTAGGGACTAACAGTGGTTTCAAAATCTATAAAAATATATGACAAATCTTTTCTTTCTTCTTTTTGTTTATCTTTTCTTTTTCTTTTCTCTTTGTCCATATTTTCCCTTTTTGGTCCTTTTTTGTGTTGGCACCTTATGTCGGTGAAGGAACAAGTTTTGAGAACCTTGCTAGGGGTTGATGGAGGTTCCAAAACCACTTGAAATTGTCAAAATTATCTCTTATACTTACTTGGGCACTTTGGAAGGTTTTGAGAACCTCATCAAGAGTCGTTGAAGGTTCCAAAACTTGTTCTATTTTTGGAAACATATTGAAACTTGCCCTTTTTGACTTTAGTTTTTTATATTTGGGAAAACTATTGGCACTTGAACCTATTTCAGGAACTTGGGGGGTTCTTGAACCTTATGAAATATTTCAATGGACACTTGATAGAAAAATGCCAAAGGCACCAAGGTTCATGGGTCAAGGAGCAAGAGTGGGTGTAAACTTAGAACTAGAACCTATAGGTTTCAAGTTCTAGGTTTTTCTTGGATTCCACCTTCGAAGGAGAAATTTATTGACAACAAAAAATAAGGGAAATGAGGCTTGGGGAGTGGATATGAAGAAAAAAATAGTTACAAAGATGCTACAATGTCCGAGAAGAATGTTGGAAAAGCACCAATGGATTCAAACTCATCAAAAGAGGCAATAGATAAACAAGGAGAATCAAGAACTACACCAAAAAGGCTTGCAGATCAGAACAAAAATGAAGGATACAAAAGAGTTCATAATTCCAAGCAAGGACTGAGGAGAAGGTCATCAACAAAACAAAATAGGTTCACCTCTTGTTTTCATGGTTATTGTTATTCTTGTTATAATTTTGGCCATATGGATAGGGAGTGTACAACTCATGAAAGAAGTAATTTTGAATGGAACAAGAATAAAAGTTCCTATAGGTTGTTGAAGAAGAATTACAATAGTTCATGTTACAAAGTTAGTTACAATGAAAGAGGTTGTAGGACACAAGAAAGAAGTGCCTATGGATTGTTAACAGACTGCAATTATTTTACACCTTATGTTGGTTACAACCTGTCAAATGTCATAGATGCAATAAGGTTGGACATAAAGCAAGGTATTGTAAGTGTAATTTAATGGAACAGTTTAGACATTAGAAGAAGATAGGCACTATGAAATTTTGGAGAAGAAAACAAGAGAAAGAGAAGAAAGAACCTAAGCTTGTGCAAATTGCACAAGAGGCATCACTAAATGCTTAAAGAGAATCATGAGGTGAGGGGGAGATGTTTATTGCTTTATTATTCATCCCCATAAACAACAAACAAAGAGGTTGATTACCCTAAATAGGGGTGTAATGCTTGTTAAGGTTTCTAGAGTTATTTTGTGTACAAGAATTTATTGTAGCAAGTAATAGTACACACTCATTTTCTTTGTACTGTAATTGTAAAGAAAAAAGTGATAGGGATATGAAGATAGGTTAAGGAGGTTGCAGAATTATACATGATAGAGATAGTGAAAGAATTCTATGGTGATAGTTTCCTTATGAGGGTAGTTCTCACAAGGATGATAGTCCACATGTTCAAAAGGTTCATTATTCATATTATGATGGTCATTATGGAGCAAGCCAAAACATGAACTATTAAATAACAATGAGTAATGTTATGTGATGGTTTTTTTTACTCATTGAATAGTGTGGACATTAATACATAGTTGTTATGCTTGATAGTGCATATGGTCTACATCTATGTTATCTCAGTCAAATATTTCATGTTTTCTAGTTGTGCCTTTGTAAAGTACAATTCTCTCACTCACAGTTTGCAGATGTTATCAGTCATGTTTGACAGTGCTATATCAATGTCATGTTGCTATGATAATTCCTTTTTTGTAGGATCAGTGAGTAATACATTGAATCACTCAATCTTGTCTTCTTTCTGTGGTCAGTAATTTTGATGAAAAGTGTTGGTTTGGGTGATGTCAGTTCATATAGATCTTTACATTGTTCTACATTTATGAGATCTCTTAGTCACAAAGACAAGATCTCAATCACGGTTCAACAATCTTCCATGTTGCAATGATATTCAAGTTATGTCATGCATTGTGTCTTCCTCATAGTACTATTTCTTATCTTTTGGATTGTTTGATAATACTTTTACAGTGCTTTTATGATGTTGTTATGATGCAGGAGCATCCTAGGTTCTTGAAAATCTTACATCAACCAAAAATATTTTCTTTTAGTTTTGTTCTTGTTCAGTTCCTATTTAGTTCAAGTTGGTGGATTCATCATATTTTCTCACCAAATCTTGTGGATCTATGATTACATCATGGACATGTTCACTTTTTTTATTCCAATATTTGAGTGTGATTGGATCTTTTTTCAGAAAGTTATTGCTTCCGGATTTCATGGCAGTTTCTTGAACTGGCACAAGAATAATTTTCAAACCTAATGGCTAGTTTGATCTCATGGTCTTTCCTGTAAATTGTGAATCTCGATGGTGTGATTCAAATTGTTCCATGGAGTTTCCTTGACCTTAATTATAGGTCCACACTTCATCCTATGCATTCGCCAAGGAGTAATTTAAATTTGAGGATGACCTATTCATGCACCCATTACATTTTCTTTCATTGGAGATTGTAACAATCTTTGGCCGACACAGATGATTCTAGATCTCTGGATGTGATATAAATCATTGTAATAGATCATTAGAAAAGCAGATTTGATTAGATTAGAGAAATATTTTGATCTGTAAGATTTCAGCTCGTATTAAGGAGCATATAGGAATGTTGTATTTTTGAACAGGTTATCGTAGGCCTGTGAGCCAGATCTGTAGGCCCGAATGTTGCTGGTTGATTGTAATTGAAATTTTTGTTAATGAGAATTTTTTAATCTGCATTTTCCTCCATATTTTGTGTTTCTTCTATTGTTTGACTCTTGTTGCATGGTCCAACTTGTTCTCTTTGAGGACCTCCTACCGTGGCTGCACCGAAATAGTATCAGAGTGAGATTTGATCCGTTAGAGGTCATCATAATTTGCGAAGTCCTGTTGAAGATTTGTTGTGGGGTGGTAGACTAAGGATCCAACTTGTAGCAATAGAGGACTTGTGTAAAGATGGTGGGAAGAAGAAATGTTAGAGGAAATGGAGCACGTCGAAATGTAGACCCAACTCTAATTGAGATGTTGAGAGGAATTGCTACTATATTAGATGTAGTTGAAATGACCCGGAGGAGAGGTTGACCAGTTGATGATGTGAGTGATAAAGAGGTAGAAGTACAAGAAGAAAGAGGAAAAGAAGAAAATCCTAACCTAGATCAGGGAGAAGAGAGGTTCATAAGAGCCCTAACTAGAGCAAATACAAAGCCACATTTCAATCCATCAGAATATAATGGTAAGTTAGATTCAGAAGAATTTCTTGATTAGATAATAAAGATGGTAAAATATTTTGATTTTGAAGGTACCATTGAAGATAAGAAGGTGAAATTTGTTTGTACAAAGTTGAAAGGACATGCATCCCTCTAGTGGGAACATTTGCAGATAGATAGGCAAAGAAGAGGAAAGGAAAAGATAAAATCATGGGATTGGATGGTGAATAAGTTGAAAACAAAGTTTATGCCTATAGATTATCAGATCAGTTTGTTTCGAAAGTTGCAAAATTTGAAGCAGAAGGAGTTAAGTGTGATAGAATATACTGAGGAGTTCTACAAGTTGAATATCAGATTTGGACATTTAGAGGATGAGATCGAGCAAGTAGGCAGATATGTGAATGGCTTGAGACCATCTATACAAGATGAGATTAGTTTGATCGAGTTGTAGAGTGTGAAGAGGCATATCAATGTGCCCTAAAGGTAGAAGAGAAGTTGAACAAAAGACATGAGCAAAGATAGAGAGGAAGAGGTGGAAGATTTCAAAGAGGAAGAATTTTTACTAGAGGAGGAAGAGGAACTTTTGCAGATCTCAATAAATATAAGGAGGTCAGTAAGAATGATGATTTGTACCATAGAGGTGATTGAAACTCTTATAAGAGAGGAGGATATGGTGGTTATTGGAATGAGGGTTATAGAAAAAATGATAAGGAGAAAAGAGTATTCAAGGGAACTTGTTTTAAGTGTGGTGGAGAAGGACATAGAGCATTTGAATGTAATCAAGGAGATACAAGTAGAAAGATAGAAAACAATAGAATAACAACCTTTGTTGAGGAAGATCATGCCAGACCATCTAATAAACCAGAAGAAGGAGAAGTGTTGGTGAATATAAGAGTATTGTGTTAAAGTGAGTTGGAGCAGGAACCATTGCAAAGAAAGAATTTGTTTCAGACCAGATGCAAGGTAGCTGGTAAATGTTGCAAAGTGATTGTTGACAATGGAAGCTCCAAGAACCTAGTTTTTGAAGAAACGATGAACAAATTGAAGCTGAAAATATTGAAACACCCGAAGCCCTATCAGATACCATGGATTCAAGATGAGCATAAGATAATGGTAAGTGAACAATGTTTAGTGAAATTAAAGATAGGAAATTATCATGATGAAGTTTTGTGTGATATCATGCCTATGGATGTATGCCATGTTTTTTTGGGAAGGCCTTGGTAGTATGATAGACAGGCTATTCATGATGGAAAGAAGAACACATATACCATTGTTGCTAGTGGGATGAAGCAAACTTTGTTGCCATTGGAAGATGTTCCTAAAGTTGAGGTTTGTACAAGTGCTAGGATTTGTTTGGTTGATGGAAGGAGATTTATGGATGGATTGAGACATGAGAACATGTGTTATGCCTTGGTTCCTAAGAAGGTTGAAGACTTGAAGCATGAAGAGGAACAACTGGAAGAGATAAAAAAATTGCTGACAGAGTATGATGAGCTCATTTCAGATAATGTCCCTGATGGATTGCCACCTGTGAGGAATATTAGTCATTGTATGGATCTTATTCCTGGAGCTAGTTTTCCTAATAAAGTAGCACACCAGATGACACCTGTAGAAAATGAAAAGTTGAATAGACAAGTGCAAGAATTGTTGAGGAAGGGTTTGATCAGGGAAAGCTTAAGTCCATGTGTAGTACCTGTTGTGCTAGCACCTAAGAAGGATAAGGAATGGAGGATGTGTACAGACTCTAGAGCCATAAACAAGATTACAGTGAAGTATAGATTTCCTTTACCCCAGATGGATGGCATATGGATTGTTTGATTGGAGCTAGATACTTTACAATGATAGATTTGAATAGTGGATATCATCATATCAGAATTAGAGAAGGGGATGAGTGGAAGACAACATTCAAGATAAATGAAGGATTGTATGACTTCTTGGTGATGCCTTTTGGACTAACAAATGCACTGAGCACTTTCATGAGGTTGATGAATTAGGTATCGAAGAAATTATTTGGTAAGTTTGTGATTGTTTATTTGGATACCATCTTGATTTTTAGTAAGACTAGGGAAAAAAATTTGTTGCATATAAGATAAGTTTTGCAGAGGTTGAGAGAAGAGTAGTTGTTGATAAACATTAAGAAGTGTAGTTTCATGAAGGAAGAATTGGTATATATGGGATTTATGATATTTGTGGATGGATTGAAGATGGATCCTAAGAAGGTAAGAGAAATTGTTGAGTGGCCTACACCGGATAGCATTGGATAGGTAAGATCATTTTATGGATTGGCTAGTTTCTATCAAAAGTTCATTAGGAATTTCAGTTCTATTTGCATTCCCATGACAAAATCAATGAGAGGAGATAAGAAGGATTTTAGATGGACATCTGGAGCAGATCAGAGTTTTGAGTTGTTGAAAAGGAAGGTGACTAAGTAGCCTATGTTGGCTTTACCAAAATTTAATAAGGTATTTCAGGTAGATTGTAATGCAAGTGGAAATTCAATTAGAGCAGTATTAAGTCAAGAAGGAAGACCTATAGCTTATTTCAATGAGAAATTGAATGATGCTAGAAGAAGATACTCAGTGTATGATATTGAGTTTTATGCCATAATTCAAGCCTTGAAGAAGTGGAGACATTATTTTTTTGCTAAGGAGTTTTTGTTGTATATGGATCATCAGGCTTTGCAATATTTGAATAGTTAAGTTGGAATCAGATACGCATGAGATGGGTAGGATTCTTGCAGAGTTATAATTTTGTTTTGAAACATAAGAGTGGAAAGTCAAATAGAGTTGTTGATGCTTTGAGTAGGAGAAGGAATTTACTGACATAGATGAGAGTAGAGGTATTAGGCTTTGATGAATTGAAGAACTTGTATGAGGAAGACCCAAGTAAAGAACTAGTTTTAGAGGATAGGAGTCAGTGGTTGGATTATTTCATTTAGGAGGATATGTTGTTCAGAGGAAGCCAGTTGTGTATACCCCAAATTTCAATGAGGGATAGCTTGGTGAAAGAAAAACATAGTGGAGGATTGTCAGGACACTTTGGGATTGATAAGATAGTAGCATTGGTAAGTGAGGACTACTTTTGGTCACATATTCATAAGGATGTTAGGAAATTTGTGCAGAGTTGCAGAGTTTGTCAAGTTACAAAAGGGAGTAGTCAAAATGTTGGATTATATAAACCTTTAACAGTTTCAGAGAGACCTTGGGAGGATATTAGCATGGATTTCATACTTGGTTTTCTGAAGACACAAAGAGGTAACGATTCTATATTTATGGTGGCGGATAGATTTTCTAAAATGGCACATCTCATACCTTGTAAGAAGACAACATATGCAGTACATGTAGTAGATTTTTTTTTCAAAGAAGTGGTCAAATTGCATGGATTACCTGAGAGTATTGTTTCAGACAAAGATACAAAGTTTGTTGGTTACTTTTGGAGGACACTTTGGAAGAAGTTGAAGATAGATTTGAAGTTTAGTTCTACTTTTCACCCATAGATTGATGGATAGACAGAGGTACTAAATAGGAGTTTAGGGAATTTGTTGAGATGCTTGGTTGGAGAGAAGAACAAAAGTTAGGATTTAGTCCTTACACAAGCAGAGTTTTCTTACAATAATTCAGTGAACTGGAGTACCGTAAAGACACCTTTTGAGATTGTTACTAGAGTTCATCCTAGAGGTATATCAAAGTTGAGAGACATCAGTATGGAAGACAAAAGGAGTGCAGAAGTAGAGGAATTTGTAGAACATATGAAGAAAGTGCATACTCAAGTGAAGGAGCAATTGGAAGATATGAATCAAAAGTATAAGGAACAAGAAAATGAAAAGAGGAGACATAAGGAGTTCAAAGTTGGAGATGAAGTGATGGTATATTTGAGGAAGGAAAGATTCCCAGTTGGCACATACAATTAGTTGAAGATGAGGAAGTTTGGACCTTATAAGATTTTGAAGAATTTTGATTTAGGAAATGCATATGAAGTAGAGTTACCAAATGGCATGTGTATATCACCTATATTCAACATTGCAGATCTACATCAGTACCATGAAGCATAATCCAGTGAAGACAGTAAGGAAAAATTGGAGGATCAGTTTCCTAAACAACAATCAAATGATATTGAAGAGATTTTGGATGTCAGGGATGGAAGGAAAACTTGTAGAAGATAGTACATAGAATATCTTGTGAAGTGGAAAGACAAACCAATGGAAGATTCTTCTTGGATTTCTCAAGGTGAGGTAGACCATTTTGGTTTTCCTTTTGCCCCAGCAAAGTGAGGGACTCACTTTTTAAATAACCTCAGATGTCTAATGCAAGAGCATCCTAGGTTCTTGGCAATCTTGCATCAACCAAAAATATTTTCTTTTAGTTTTGTTCTTGTTCAGTTTTTGTTTAGTTCAAGTTGGCGGATTCATCATATTTGATCACTAGACCCTGTGGATCTATGTTTACATTGTGGACATGTTCATTTTCCATATTCCAAGATTTGAGCTCGATTGGACATTTTTCCGACAAGTTATCGCTTCTGGATTTCATGATAGTTTCTTGAACTGACACCAGAATAATTTTCAAACCTAACGACTAGTTTGATCTCATGGTCTTTCCTGTAAATTGTAGGTCTCAACAGTGTGATTCGAATTGTTCCATGGAGTATCCCTAACCTTAATTATAGGTCCACACTTCATCCTATGCATTCATTGAGGAGTAATTCAAATTTGAGGCCGACCTATTCATGTGCCCGTTACATTTTCTTTCATTAGATATTGTAATGATCTTTGGCCGACATAGATGATCCTAGATCTCTGGATGTGATATAAATCATTGTAATAGATCATTAAAAAAGTAGATTTGATTAGATTAGAGAAAGATAGATTTTGATCTAGAAGATTTCAGCTCGTATTAAGGAGCATATAGGAATGTTGTATTTTTGAACATGTTATATCAGGCTTGTGAGCCAAATCTGTAAGCACAGATGTTGCCAACCAATTGTAATTGAAATTTTTGTTAGTGAGAATTTTTTAATCATCATTTTCCTCCATATTTCGTGTTGCTTCTATTGTGTGACTCTTGCTGCACGGTCCAAATTATTTTCTTTGAGGACCCTCCTACCATGGTTGCACCATTTTACTTGATATATCCAAAGAGTTAAGGTTATTGGTTATTTTGTTTATGGTGATTGAACGTTCAAAGGTTCTTTTTCCTTCAATGTCAAAGGTTCTTCATGGTTTCATGTTGTTGGTTCAGTAAAGGTACTTCTTGTTAATCTCATGATGAATGTCAAATATATTATGTTGGTACTTAATTTTGTTGACTATTTTATGATGACTAATATTTCAAAGGTATTCCTTCATTCAGTCATGTAATGTTTGATACTCATTGCACAAGTGGTGTTGATAAGTACTGTAGACATCCAAATTTGGACACTTAATTTATCCAAATTTATCACTTTTCATCTAAACATCCTCTTATCCAAGTTAATTAAGTAATATTACTATTATTTAATTAATATCTCTAATTCTGCCAAATTCCTAAGGTATTTAATTAATAATTAAATACCTTACCCTCCTTAATCCTCTTTTCATCAAATAAATTAAATAAATATTACATTTATTTAATTCCTCACATGTCATTTTCATCTAATCCTAATCTATCTCCTAATTTTCTCATTAAGGATGTGCACATGCCTAATCCTTGATTAGGATGTGTCACATCCTCCAACTTTTGCAAGTTGGCTTTTAATCCTAATTAGCCCCTAATTATCCTCCAATTACTGATTAATTAAGCCTAATCATTCTCCAAGGAATTTTTAATTCTTTTTATTCTTCCTAGATTTCCCTCTTTTATATGTGAATTTTTAATTCACATTCCATCCTTCCAAGGCTTCTAGAACCTTGGACTTTGTCACAATCTCCACATGGAACCAACCTTGGACTTGTCACAATCTCCACATGTGACCAAGTCCCACCTTTGGAGCCCATCTTTTTATCTTTTAGACCTTCCTAGGAATGTGAATTTTTAATTCACACTATTTCCCCAACCACCTTTCCTTTTCTCATGTAGATTTTTGAGGAATTCTAAAATTCCTCAAATGTCCCTTTCACTCCCACTTGGGGACAAGAAATCCCTTTTTGTGGAAATCCTCTCATCCCCCAAGGTGCATGTCCTTTTCCACCTCATGTACCTTTTTGACAACTCATTTCCATCTCATCCACCCTTGGCCACTTCACCCTCCACATGTCAAGATGTGAGGGCTTGTGGGTTCTCAACCCACCATAGCCCTTCATCTTAACCTTGTTGGATCAATCTTGACCCTTGAATTCTCTAGAGAATTCAAGTTCCTCTATAAATACCCCCTCCTCAAGGGCATTTTTAGAACACTTTCATTTGGAGCAACTACATGTTGCCCATTTTCCTTCTCAACACTTAGTCAATTTGCAACTACATGCTGCCATTTTGTGCACTCATCCAATTTTCAATCACATCCACTTGCATTTGCATCCAAGCACATAGCAAAGATCTTCAATAGAGCCATCAAGGAGCACACATCCTATCTTAAGCAAGGGCCAATCAAAGGAGTATCAACTACAAAGGAAGGTAAAACTGTTTGTCTTGTGTTATCCACTTCCTTTAGTGTTTTGTCACTCTCTTTTGGCTAATCTTGAGGTGTCCTTGATATTTTGTTTTTCATAGTTTTTAGTTGTTTTGCTCATTTAGAATAGCATAATATCAAGGTATCACATTTCTGGCACGCCCGGTGGGACCCACAAATAGGCTCCCATATTTTACGTTTTCTGTTGTTTAAGTTTTTGCGAGAACGCCATGTCGTAAGCAGTAGGGCGCAAGTTACTTCCATTTTTCCTCAAGCAGGCTGCCATTTACCATTTTTCCACAGAGGGGCGGTCACGCCCCATTTTTCACAAAAGGGCGGCCACGCCCCATTTTTCCGCAGAGGGGCGGTCACGCCCCATTTTTCACAAAAGGGCGGCCACGCCCCATTTTTCCACAGAGGGGCGGTCACGCCCCATTTTTCACAAAGCATGGCCACTCTTTTTCACAAAAGGGCTGGCCACCATTTTCAAAGGGCTTTGCCACTTCCATTTTCATTACCACACAAAAAAGGCGTACCACTCCATTTCACGTATGGCCACACGCCCATTTTCTGCCAAAAGCAGCCCACGCCCATTTTCATAGGCTACGCCACCTTTTTTCAATAAAAGGGCCGCCACGCCCATCTTTTCACAAAAAGGGCACACTCCATTTTCCATAGAAGGGCCACCCATTTCCACTGCATACGCTACGTACCATTTTCACAAAAGGCCACTCCATTAATAAAAGGGCCGTCACCTACCCATTTTCACAAAAAGGGCGTCACCATTTTTCACGTATACGGCTAATACCATTTTTCACACAAAAAGGGCCGCCACTCCATTTTTCACGTATACGGCCATGCCCATTTTTGTCGGTATACGTTACTGCTTTACAGTGCATAATACACTGCTTTGTTTGTATACGCCACTGCTTTTATTGCATACGATCGCTACTTTGAAGGTAAATTGTTCTCGATTTCATATCTCGGCTTTTGATGTTTTTCTTATTAACATTGTTCTTGCAAGGACACATGTGTTTTGTGCTAACCTTTTGTAGCATATTCTTGTGAAGTTGATGGAGAAAGCGGGATAAAATATCTAATATTTGCTTGCAGGGCTATCCGTTTGCTCAATCTTCTTTAAAATTATCCTTGCTGTTTTCTAAGAACATAGCTTAATTAGGAGGAGTAATATTTGTTGCTTGCTGTTTTGTCTCTTTATGTTACCCTAAGGGAGTAGTAGCTTGTTTCCGCTTTCCCCTTGCACTTCGTGTGAGCCTGGGGAGTAGTTGGAAGCGGTTATTGCTTTCTTCATAGTGGGACCTGCTTGGGGATTTCATCACCCCAAGGGACGATTCCAACCACGCGTACCGGCGGGGTATACAAAGGGGGGAGAGCGAAAGCTGTACCCCAATCCAGTCATGTCGTAATTGGCGGAGCGTCGAAGCTAGGGTGATACCTAGATAGACATGAAGAGTTGGTCCGAGCCCTTCAGTATCTCGCTGGGGTTCCCGACTCACGCTTGTGACAGGCTGGTGTTCACGATTGTGCCTCACGTACCGAGAGTATATCGAGGACTCCCTAGATACCTTGTGCATCCTAGATTAAGACCACTTTGGCCATACCCTTAACACTAATTATAGGGTTGTATTTGTTTGAGAGTGTTTTCTTGTGAAAAAAAACCAGTGAACTCTTAACAATTTGGCCTTATCATTATCATTTTAAAGTCCTTGCCATAGCCATTTGCATCAAACCAAGCCTCTGGTCCACTGCAGAAGTGCAATTACGCCCTTATTTTTGCTGCAGAAGTGCAATTACGCCCCTGTTTTTGCTGCAAAAGTGCAATTACGCCCCTGTTTTTACTGCAGAAGTGCAATTACACCCCTATTTTTGCTGTAGAAGTGCAATTACGCCCCTGTTTTTGCTGCAGAAATGCAATTACGCCCCTGTTTTTGCTGCAGAAGTGCAATTACGCCCTTGTTTTTACTGTAGAAGTGCAATTACGCCCCTGTTTTTGCTGCAGAAGTGCAATTACGCCCCTGTTTTTGCTGCAGAAGTGCAATTACGCCCCTGTTTTTGCTGCAGAAGTGCAATCACGCCCTTGTTTTGCTGCAAAAGTGCAATTACGCCCCTGTTTTGCTGCAAAAGTGTGTTTACTCGAAACCCCTCCATTTGGATTCATTCCGCCTTCAAACCTTCATTTTACCATTCCAAACCATTACCTCATCATCCCAAACCTTCGTTTTGTCACTTTAAACCATCAAAAAACCTCCATTTACCCCTTTTAAACCTCCATCTCCTTATTCCAACCTTTCGTTCGACCATCCTAAATCCCCATACGTCCTCCACATTTATCCTTAATCCCCCATTTATTCTAATTTCTTCCTAATCCACCAATCATTTCTTACCATTTGCATCTCCAAAACACCACCCATAACCAAACCGTCCTACCCTTGTATTACAAAGTGATTACCTAAATTGACCATAGCACTTGAACTTGATTATTAGTCTTTAACTTCAAACCCAATCAATTCGCCTCCATCTTGAGGTGAATTCGGTGTTGCAAGTTATCATCCTTGGCCCAATCAATCCATTCCTAGCTTAAGGTGGATTTGGTGCCGTAATCGTCCTATTAATCAATCAAAGTTCTAGGGTTACTAAGGGTAATCTCACGTGATCAAGCTTAAGGTCTCTCTCTCAAATCCAATCCAAAACAATCAAATCCAATCAAATCCAATCAAATCTAATCCGAATCTAATCTAATCCAATCCAAATCCAATCTAATCCAATCCAATCCAATCCAGTCCAATCCAATCCAAATCCTAATCCAAGCAAATCCAATCCAATCAAATCCAATCCAATCCAAATCCAATCCAATCAAATCCAATCCAACCCAATCACCTTCGACCCAATCAATCTACTTCCATCTTGAAGTAGATTCGGTGTCACAATCATCCTTTGATAATCAAATCTTATCGTCATAATCAATCCCATTGCGTCATCCAATCATCCTAATCTGAGCTTTAGTCCAATCCTGATCTGAGCTTGACCCAAATCCCGATTTGAGCTTTAGTCTGATCCCATCCAAAATCTTTTCATCCATCCTCTTTATCCCTTCACCATCATGAATCCTTATCCTCCATAAATAGTGGTCAAGGGAAACCCTAATTACATTGACAACGATAACGAAAGTCTTGTTGATCAAGAGGAATATGACATAGACCCCCTTGACACTATCATTGCTAGTAAGCTTTCTCCACCCACTTTCCAAAATCCAATCACCCCCTCGAGTTATCCCGTTATGTCTTCGTCCATGCCTAATCATGTTGCTTCTGCTACCTTTGACAAGGGATATCCGTCATATCCATCATACCCTTCATCTACATCGTCCTCTTATCCAACACCCACATCCTCTTATCCTAGTCTACCATCTCAATACCCCCATCTTAATCCCCCATCCACATCCTCCTATCTAAATCCTTCATCCACATACGCCCACTACCCTAATCTTCCATGCCAATCTACTCACTCTAATCCTACATTTGTACCTTCCTATCTTAATCCTACATCCACACCCTTTTACCTTAATCCTACATCCACATATCCTCATCCTAATCCATCATCCCAATACCCTTATTATAATCCATCCCCCACACCCTCTTGTTCCACTACACCACTTATATCCTCTTATCCTAATCCACAATCCATGTCCCCCTATCTTAATTCACCACTCCAATATCCCTACCTTAACCCTCCGTCCAATCCTAGTCCTCCATCTACTCCTAGTCCTCCGTCCAATCCCATTCACCCATCTACTCCTAGTCCTCCATCCAATCCTAATCCCCCATCTATTCCTAGTCCTGTATCCAATCCCATTCCCCTATCTAATCCTAGCCCACCAATCCCTAGTCCTAATCCCCCACTAATCCATAATCCCTCATCCACTTCTACCACCCCAGCCAAGCCAACCATATACAAGTCTCTCATTTCAGAAGTTCTCCAAGGATTCATTACAAAGAAGCCACCCCCAACTCCACATCTTGAAGTCATGGAACCATGCCATCCCAATCCATCATCCATGGTAACTAGTGATGAGAGCCTTCTCCATACCACACCTATCATTGTTGTTACCACCCCTAGCACTGATCAAACCATTGAAACCATTGAACCCACTAAATCCATTGAACCCACATCTCCTACTATGAGAACCACCGAATCCATCGAATACACCCAATTCCAATCCCCTCCCCCTACTCCTAGA
>VDFB02000013.1:65929797-65975680 GCA_007258455.2 Sequoia sempervirens | reverse complement strand
GTTTGAAAGCTATAGATGTTTTTCAATCATCCTATCAATCAGGACTTTAGTCGTAATTCAAATAGAAAATGAATAATAATTATTTATTAAATTCAAAGTAGAACATATTTTATATATTGGTTTAAAGCTGAGAATCTCCTTTAAAAACCCTTTTCATTTCATCACTTTTGGGTAAAAAAAATTCATCAGCCACATACCCTACAAATACCCATCATATTGCCACTTTTTGGCCCATCATGATCCTGCACATACCCTTAAATAAATCAAAATATTTATTTAATTAAGTCAAAATCACATTCCTCTCATTTTGATTTAAAATCATCCAAAAATATAAGTCAAAATGGTCAAATCAACTAATGTCTCTTTAAATTAATCAAATCATGATTAAATCTAATCAAAATCCATCACATCCTCTAGCTTTTGTGCAACTTGCACAAATAAATCATTCAATTGATTTATTAAATCTTCCAATTTCCCTCAACATGGCATAAAAGGAGAATATTCTTCCAAATTTAAAAATCCCTCCGAAGGACTTGTCCTCCAACTTGGAATTTATGAGCTCTTACATGTCTCTTACATGTATCTTACACAAGTCAACTTGGCATTAACTCTCTTCTTTCATACCCCCTAAACATGTTATTTCATCAAATTCAAATTTCAAACTTGCACATGGATCAAAATGTGTTCAACCTTCCTCCATTGACATGTTGACAAGTGGTATCTTGTCATTGGTTTGTCTTTTGTCCCAAATCCATCCTATTCTCCATTCTTTGAACCTTCTTCACTAAAAATAGAGGCATTCTCTATTTGATTAAAAGACACAAGTTTAGGCAACTTGCATCCACAATCCATAGCAATTTCATTATAGTCAAGAATCACACATCTCCATCATCAAGAGCTTATCAAGGCATTGGGAAAGGGCTTCTCTCCAAATCAAAGAAGCACCAATCCCACTATAAGATGTTGGTTTGATCATTTGAATAATGTTTCATTGTGTTTTGCTTGCTTTCGTGCTTTGTTTCCATTATTCTTGTGTTCAAATTAATTTTATAGGGAGTGGTTTATTTGAGTTCTAACAATGGCTAATTTGGAATATTTTATTTATTGTTAGTGATTGTAGGTTGACCTCTCACATTTTGGCGCCCATCATGGGGAAATGCTTTGACGAAGCTTTGTCCAATACTTTTACGGAGCTTGTATGCTACCTCCTTTAGAGTTTTGCAGATTCTCTAGTTATCCATTGAAAGGGAAAAGCATCATCTAATCGTTATTTACTTTATTTGCTTTAGGGCGAAGGAGATTCTCTAGTGCTAAAGTTTTTTTTATAGCGTACCTTTTCTTTTGAATTCAATCTCTGATGCAATTTTTTGAAGTTGATTCTCTTTCAATATTTAAAACACTAATTATGAGCTGATTCACTTCTTTTTGGTTACTCCTTCGCCTTCATAATCTCTGTCAAAACTTTGAATTTCTTGAGGAGTCAATTTGTTGGTGTTTGTTCTCTTGGTTGTAGCTTCTTTTTCATTGTCCGATTGGGAGCGTTTTTGAATTACTAATAGCAGTGCATTCATCACTTTGAGTTGTTTTTGATTGACAACATGTTTAGGACAACTTGTTCATGGTTTGGTAATATATCACTAACTTGATAAGTGGATAAGTACTGCAAATGCTTAATCGATGATTAAATCTAATTTCTAGCATTAAGAAAGTCCTATCTGTATGCTCTTTGTTGGGTGCAACATCATTTCTAAAAATCGAGATCTTCATTCAAGACAATGGGCATTCCCTTCACTATCAAGTATTCCACTATGAAGGTCGAAACTATTTGCAAGCCCAGCCCACTGCTCTCAATAAGTGCTAAATAGGAAAAATTCCCATTGTATATGCTTCGTTATTAGTGATGCATAGTCATTATTTTTGTTAAGTGGTGGATGGAGATTACCAGCACTAGCATAGTGTTATAAAGATAGGCATCAACCCTACTTATTGCGCATTTAAAACCTAATCCAAGTTGACGTGTTAGAAGCTTTCTTATCGTAGATCTGAGCAACATATTAATGGTAAACTAGATTGTAGGGGGCAACATCTCTACTTGTTTTTCCCATCTTTCTCTTCAACACCTTATTTGCCTCCATGGTCACCGTCACTGTCACTTTCATTTATTTTCTATCCACTTACACCATTCTCACACATGCACTCTTCTTCACAAAAAATGTTCAAGAATTTACTTCACAAACACATGAAAGACAAATTCTTGCAGAGTTTCCCTAGCAATGCACCCAAGGAAGGTCCAGTAGTATACATTTGGGCATCCATACCCTATTGCAATCTCCCATTTTGCTATGGGCTAAGAGTTTGTTGGAAATAGTTGTGAGGTCTCGTAACTATTTTCCAAAATGCATTAGTTTGAAAGCTCTTTTTTATTGGCATGGGGGCGCGACTTTACACCTGTCAATTACATTTGCTCAAAAAATTTTAAAGCCTTTTTAACAAATGCATTTTGTGCATATCCTGCAATTACTGCACTCTATGAGACCACGTCTCTCTGAGCCAGTTTGGAAATAGTTCACATGCCTTTCTAGGTTTACGCATTTTGGCTAAAAGTTCATATGCCTTCTCTATTTTTTTTGCTTACATGTCTGCCAAAGCATTTTCAACTATAACATTTGACAAAATTGCTCCATATTTTTTTCTTTTCATGGATGTCCATACCTCTTTTCAAGCCTCTAATGCTGGGCACAAGTAGTGAGGATGCTAGTAAAGGTTGTGGAATTCAGGTTTACACCTACCAAATGCATTTTCTTGAAAGTTTCTTTTTTCCTTCTAACAAACAAAAGTAATAGTAGAAATTAGCTTTACACCTGCCAGTAAGATTGCAAAATTTGGCTATACACCTGCTAAATACATTTGCTTGAAAGTTTTTAAAGCCTTTTCAATAAATCCATTTTGAAATTATGTTTAATCAACATTATATTCCAATTGACATTACAACCAGTTTGAATGTGTCCCTGGGCAACCAGAGGAGTAAAGAGGAGGAGGTAAAATAAGGCTCATTTTCATTCATGGGAGCTATCTAACCCTATCATTCACTACAATTAATCTCTTATAGATCTAGAACTGTGGATTGTGTATGCTAATTCCAAATCTTTCAAGGCATGAAAGATGAGCCATTAAACAAGCTTCAAGCTAGGAGGAGGTTTAAGTCTTGCCCTCATGAGATTGTGTGTCAAACAAAACTAAAATACCATGTTCAATAAGTCGACTTAGTGTGCAATAATTGGAAATAAATTACCTACACCTGGATAAGCCTATGTGTGGTAGGGTTTTGATTTTATACTTTTCCACAGATCAGCTTATTCCCATTCACTCATTCAATGTGTGATTTGATGTCATCACTTTTGTTTGATTATTTATTGTACCGACATTGATGGTAGTACAGTATAGTTGGATAGTCTTTGAGTCAATTTTTAATGTTGAGATTGAATCTGCAAGTTGCCTAGCCACATTAAATTCAAGATATAAAAATATATTAAAAAATAAAACTACACCCACCTCGATAGCTATTTATTTGGGCTTTCAATACTTGACAACAACTTTCTCACGTCTGTTGTCATGAAATATGCCTTTTTGATTGACTTCGCGATTAGTTTGCATCTTTTATTTATGATAATCAACTTTATCTACACTGATCTTCTCTGATATTTTATCTTTTTTCACATATGCTTATCATCTCTATTGATACTTGTAATGCCATTTTTGTTTTCACATTTGAGCATTTCAGATTTTTTTTCTCCTGGATCGATGCCTCTATTTCTTCCTCACATTTGAATTTTAGAAAACTTAGAGCTTCATTAAAAGATTCTTGCACTATTTTAGATGATTCTTCCATCGCTGAAATGAGCTTTAGATCAATTTTATGGATGTAAAAATGACACACTCTGAATTCAATCTATCTGCACATTAAGTACTCAAATCTTTGCATTGAGGTTCAAGAGGGGTTTCTGAGTTTACTAGTGACTAAGAGAAAGGTGTGTGTGGTTGCTTGGTTTACTAGTAATCAACAAAAAGTACTTTTTTTATTAGTACAGAGAAAACTATTTTATGCTTACAGATTACATTCAATGGTTTCATTCACTCGAAACTTTCTACAGAGATAATTATTTTTGACATTTATTCACTCATATTTGACATTTATTTTTTTGGGCGAAGGGGAAGATAAGATGGCATTGATAGAGTAAAATCATAGATGACATTTATATCTTGAAGTCACTCATTTATGTTTTTGCAGGAATCCTCGTTAATTGGCGTTGCTCATTTATGAATTTATGCAGGCTAAGTGAATGAGAATCAAAATTTTACTTATCTGCATTCAATGACTGCAAATCTTTACTTGCTTGCATTAAATTGTTTTATTTTGGATTGCTAATGAAGAAGGTGTTGATCTTTGTTATATAACCAAATATTTTAGCTCTAAAGATTTGGATTTTATATTGTGATCTTGTAGGAATTTTCATTCATGCAAAGGACTTGCAACATTGAAGCATAAGAAATGATCTTTGAAGAAAGGTATGTGTAGGATCATCATGGAAAAAACAGGCCCTTAAGTGGCAAAAAATTCAGAAAAATCAGAGTTAGGCAACTTGATGTAAAAATTTGAATAAGTTATCTATATTATTTCAAAAATATGTAAGAATAGAATCTATAGAAAATTGAATGTAGTTTCTAAACTACTAAGGTTTTTTTTTAAAAAAGAAGTCTATTTGGTGAAAATTTGAAATTTCAATGTAGTAGTACTTAAATTTTAGGGAAAAAATAAGAAGTAGGTGTCTGTCTGACCACCCTAACCACAATAAAATGATAATATTTTTTTATAATATTTTAGATATAAGTAGACAACTCATGTCCGAATGTGATGCATATTTTTTGTAATTTTTCCCAAGTAAATAATTAATTATTAATTTTTTATTAAATTTTTTAAAAATATAAAAAACTCATATGTCTGACCACCTTAACTTGGTCAAAACTTCATGAAATTCAATTTTTCTTTTTTTAATCCTATAGTATGCGAAGCATAGAATGTGACGCATGTTTTGGATTCAAAAAATGTGATATCGTTTGAAAGGTATAGATGTTTTTCAATTAGCCTATTAATCAGGAGTTTAATTGTAATTCAAATAGAAAATGAATAATAATTATTTATTAAATTCAAAATAAAGCATAATTTATATTGGTGGAAAGCTGAGAATCTCCTTTAAAAACCCTTTTCGTTTCATCAATTTTGGGTAAAAAAAAGTCGTCAGCCACATACCCATCATGATCCTGCACATACCCAGAATCTTGGAGTTGAACATTAAATTTGAAGTTGACAAAGCATTTTTAAATGCTTAGAGCTTCCATTTTCTGCTTTAGTTTTTTGATTTAGGCCAACTCACTTCTTTTTGGGCTCTTCAAAGAACACTACACAAGCTTTCATTTTTTCTACAAAGGGTTAAAAAGAACATTAGACACTTACTAAATTTCAATTTGGGTTCTAAAAATTTGACAAACTTCACACTTTGTCTTGGTGCTTTAAAAAGAACTCAAATTTTTCCTTTGGAAATTAAAATGAATATGTGCATTTTGTTGTTACTCAACAAAGATTAATCGAACTATGAATGTGTTTGCTCACTTTTGTGTTATCTTAGAGGGCCTGCCTTGTGGGAAAAAGTAATCACCCAAGGGAACGACCCAACTAGGAACACGTTAAAGCCAAGCGACTTCCAACTAGTATATAAGTGTGGGTACTTGAGGAAAGGAAAGTATCATGAGGATTATTCTGATGAGAAGGGAAGAAATGGTCTCTCGCCGCATGGATGGTCCCCCATGAATGGAAAACCCACATTAAAACCCCTTGTTCAAAAGACCAAAATCCCATCTATTTGTTGGTGCAAGAATGGTCATTTTGAAGCCGCCCCACAATTTTACGGCTTTTAGTAGAGATGAGAAGTATGCCATAGGAGATTCATGGGTACTGATGCTTGGATGACCCAAGAAGTGAGTGTATTGTAAGGGGGAGCTTGTGTGGTCAAGCATCTAACCATCCACTAAAATTAGGCATAGTCGGACTTGTCCAAGTGGGGACTCAACAAATATTGTCTCAAATATCCATAGGTTTGTGCATGTTCTTGAAGTCAAAACACTTTTCTTGATCATGAACATTGGAAAACAAACATTTAACATGAGAATCAAATTCCAAACCCTTTAGGAGAAGCAAATATCTTTGAACAAATTCACGTGCTATTGCTTGCCCTTGGGATTCTCATCCTTAGAGGTTTCTAAGCATTTGAATTTCATCTCAATTTTCTCCTCCTAAAGTCAACATTAGGTAACCTTTGCCTTGATTTCCTTGATTTCCACATAATGCACCTTGTGGGATGAGAAGAAGTTAGGACATTGGACATTTAGTTTGAAAAGCTAATCAAGAGAGTGTTTTTGATAATAAAAAAGGACTCATTAAGAAAAGTTAAGAAACAATTGGACCCCACACATGTGCTTGGTATCTTTTGGTCATATGGTTTTCATGCAAACATTGGTCTTTTGGTTTGAAATACTCTTAGGGAAAAGCATGTTCTTCACTATCTTGGCCTTATAAACAAGTTTTTCCTTAGGTTTATTTAAGATCAATTCAAACACTTCATTCATCCAAACATTTATCATCTCCATCTCACAAAAAACTTTAGAGCTTTGGAAAAATCATTATCTAGACTTGGGTACATCCTTAAACCAGATCAAAATCATCTGTTTAGTTAGGTGTTATTTGGATGAATCCTTCCACACACACTTAGTTAAATTATCACTTCTTTGAACAAGTTCATCCTAAGATAACATCTAACATCTTAGGGTTTACAAGTTCATTATCCAATCAAACCAATCAAAATCAAATCCCTAAGTCTAGCATTGATCCAAAGTTCCTAAAAAGTTTGACACCCATATCATTCACCTCTTTCATCCTTCATCTCATCATTGGTCTTGAACACCTTAGAGGTTCACTTTTGCAACAAGGTCAAAACACAAGAAGAACATGGAATATAAACTTGATCCATACATTATGAGTGATCTAAACCAACCAAACTATCAAAGCCTTACAATTCCAATTGATTATCAACACTCACATTTATACAATTAGTACATGGGATCATTATCTCCTACAAACCTCGATGGTACAACAAATGTGAGTATGCCCAATCAAAAGTGTGGAACACCTTTTCCTATGATAGATTTAAATCAAATTCAAAACTTACAAATATATCAACCAAACACCCAATGCACGAGTCTTCCACAAAACATCGTCCCACCAAATCCAACATTCCAAATGTGAATATACCAAGTACAAGTTTTCCAAACATGAACATTTCAAATCCACACTTGGAAAACTTTGGGATAAATATGTTTGTGAATCATACAAATTTTGTTCAAAGTTCAAACAAGATGTTAATGACTCCATGTTTTGATCCAAGTCAAGGTAACACCATGCAAAATCAAGCCAATATGATTCCCAAATGCAACAATGTTCAAATTCAACCTATAATGCCAAATCTAAACATCATCCCAAGTCAGAACATTGTCCAAAATCAATTTGTCCATGATCCCATGCAAACACCACAAGTGTACATTCCAAATATGCTTGAACAAAAGCCAAATCAACTATATCAAGCAAGTCAAAATCAAAATCAAGTTCAAATTTTGCTAGATCAACTTGCTTCACTGGCCAAACTAATTGACTTATTGAGCCAAGAGATATATTCACCCCAAAATCAATACACTCTTCCATTGGTTGAACCATGTCATCAAAGCATTGAGTTGTGTCCACAACCGCATCAAGAGCAATATCTCCAATGTCAAGAAGTCGGATATCAAGATCGACAACATCAACAACAAACCCAATCACCGTGTCTCAAAGATCAATCACCACATCTCCAAGATCAATCATCACAAGGTCAATTTAAAGTACAAATCTCACAAGATAACAAATGAAAATACACACCACTTGGGAGACCAATTGAATCAGTCATGCAATAATTGGTACAAGAAAATCTCATCAAACTCCCCATTTATAAGAATTATCAAGAGCCCCTAGTTAAACCACCAGGGTATAACGAGAAGCACCTTTGTGACTTTCACAAAGTAAAGGGACACACAACATCAAATTGTATTTGACTCAAAAATCTCATCCAAGACCTTATTGATCAAAAGATAATCACTATTGGTGACAATGATGAAGATTCAACCACTAGTGATAGCATTGACAATCTCTCCACCATAATTATTGAAAACAATGATCAAGACCTATCCATCAATGAGCAAATTGAAGATGTTTCCCCCTCATCCAATGAACAACTCACCATACATCAAGAGCCACTTTTTAGTGATCTATTTTAAGGAGTGTTAGAGTTATTTAATCCTATTGACATAATCCATGATCCATTGACCAATGATCATGTTGAAAATGTCTCTACATTATCTAATGAGTTAGAGGACATATCTCAAGGATTTATTCCAAAGCATGATGAACATCTTTCACCAAAGTTATCAATGGTCCTTCCCAAGACATATTGACATCCTTTGACCTCATGGTTACTGAAGGGATCCTCAACTCAACATCTGATCCAAGTCCACTCAAAGATCAAGAGGATATTGAGCCACTTCCCATGCCTAATGAAGATATCCAAGAACCCTTTGTAAGCAATCCATCCTTTGAAACTGCCCCATGTCAAGAACTTGATCCAAAGCATGTCAAAAGAAATCCCAAAATTAATCAGGATCAAGAATTCATATCTTCAAGATACTGCAATGATCTAAAGGATACTCTCCTATCTTTACAAGATGATCATATCCACATAGCACATACTCCTCTATCTACCCATGAGATGATTTTTGTGGATGGACACATACATGATCTTCATTCATAACAAGATTCCTTTACTCTTGATATTATTACACAAAAAGAGAAAGTTATTGATTTCTATAGTCAAACAGAGTTGTCAACATCAGGATCAAATATATCCCAAATTTAGACTGAGGACATCATGTATGAGGATATCCAGCATTATCCACTCAAGGAAACAAGTCAAATAGAATAGGACATTCTGGAGCTAACAGAGCAACAAATTGAAATCACGTCATTTGTAGTGGTCATTTATCAAAGAATGCTTACTGAAAAAGACATCTCAAAACAAGCAGAATCAAGGAACAAAGGTGCTACTACCACCATACTGGGGGAAACTTTGTCTCAAACAAACATCAACATAGGGAGCACGAAGAATCCTTATGATGAAACCGATGCCAATACTACAACCAGCCATGTCATGAATCTTCATCCACCCATCACCCCATCCACAAATTGGGAGCAACATCAAAAGAAGGATGTAAATCAAAGTAAGAAGAACCTCATCAAAGGAAAAGAAGTTGAGAAGCGTATCAAACAAATCAAATACATATGGATACCAAAGAATACAAAGAAAGATTATCTCTATCAAACTCCATTAGTCAAAGAAACTATGGGGAAAAATTAAAAAGGGAAAAGTATCCACCAAAGATGTTCACAAAGGAAAAAGAAGGCTTCGCAAGCAACGTACAAAGTATATCAAACATTTGGTCCTAATTCCATGCACACTTTCGTATCCACCCATCATTGCTCAACTTCCCAAGTTTGGAGAGTTAAAGGTTCCAAACTATCAACCAATCCATCTCCTATTAATAAACAAACAACACCATCCACGCCTCCATGCATGATATCCAATTCTCACATTGGCCATGTATTGGTAGCCACCCTTCATCATAAGGATTCAGAAGGCACTCTATCACGATGTACTCACAAAGACAAAGTTAACTCTGGTATCAACAAAGCATATCAAGAATCTCAAAAGTTGCATACAAGTGCATGTATCTTGGCAAAGTAGCTTCTTCAAGCAGGATATTGATGGAAAATTATGATAGAAGCATCTACATCGACACCACCAAGTGGTTAAGCATGAGCTTAAAATCTTTCAAAAAAACATGAAAATCCAAAAAACCTAAAAAATCATAAAAATAGTAAAGATAAAAATCATCCTCTAGTGAAAACCGTATGGGTGGCACTTTGGACATGTACCATGCTGAAAACCTAGAAAACAAGCATCATGTGTAGAATCAAGCATTTGTGTGCTCCAATTTAGGTGAAAGAATCTCATCCATAATAAATTCAACATTCCATCCATCTCATCCATAATAAATCCTTTCATCCATAAACCATTTATCCAACCCATTACCATCCATAGTTCAAGTTATCTTGATCTTGATGAAAGTTTGGTGTACACTTTACACTTGCTAATGGTAAACATCTTGACATGGGTCATTTTCATTGATCCTATCCTATCCGACATTATCTGAGCCATGAAACATTATCAAAATGAGAATTCTTTATTCCAACACCTTATCTTAGTGCAAGATAATCCTTGGCATCCTTTGCATGCTTACCATATCCATCCATCCACACACCTATCCAAGCATCCACCCATGACATTTCATACATTGCTAAGCACTGGGAGTAGATATTTACATCTTGCTTTGAAAATAAATATTGATCTATATTCTCCAACTTATGTGGTGATCCAAACATTGGCAAATGTGAAATCAAATTGGTCAAAAAATTTGTGAGCCAAAATCCAAATCACAAGAGCATGGAATATTTTGACAAAAATATGTTCCTTATCAAGCAGATCTTTCATCAAATATCAATCCAAACAATCAATATTAGTTGCATCTAATGTGTGCATCAACATCACAACAAATCATCCAAAACCAAATTTTGTTCCAAACCAAGCTTCATCAATCTTGATCAATCCATCATCATCTCGGGATATCCTTCCCAATCCTTGTGTTGCTTAACACTATCCTTGCATTGTTGTGTATCCTCAACAATGTTATCATCATCAATCCCTCATCATCTTGGGATATCATTCCCAATCCTCATGTTTCTTAACACTATCCTTGCATTGTTGTGTACCCTCAACAATGTTATCATCATCAATCCATTAATCTAATCAATCAACATTAGCTTGGTTTTCAACAAAATCCCAAAACAAAGCACTGATAGCATTAGACACATCCTTATCCAAATCATCAAAATCATGTGAAAATCCAAAAGCATTCAAAACATATCAAAAATCCAAAAACATCAAAAAATTAGAAAATCCAAAAACATTCAAAACATATCAAAACACAAAAACATTCATAAAAAGTCAAAAAACATCAAAAACATGGTCATTTGAACTATGTCGTCTTTGAGCTTAAACGTAGGAAAGGCTAATCTTTGATCAGCCCCCGAGACACAAAAATAAAAAAGCATTCAAAAAACCAATCCAAAAACATTCATAAAATCTTAGAAAACACCTAAAAATTGGAAAATTTGAAAAAATCAAGAAAACATTTGTAAAATCTTGAAAAAAACCAAAAACAACCTCAAAACATTTCAAAACATCAAAAACATCCAAATATTTGAAAAAATCCATCCATCCTCACCTCACTTTCACCTGAAATAAACATCATCCATAATAAATCAATCATCACCTTCATCCTTTGGCAAAACAAATAGAAACAACCACATCAATCAGCAGAAGCAAACTTCAAAATGTAAAATCAACAACAAACTTCAAACTTTTAAATGCAAAATCAAAATCCTGATCATTTTCAAACATGTTAGTCAACCCTGTATCAAAAGCCTATCAAACAAGTTATCAACCCATCATCATCCTATGCAATGAATGCCCTAGGATATATCGTTCCGACAATGGGCATCATTCTGGATATCACTTTGGATACTTATCCTAATCAAAACACATCCCTTTGGCTAGAGGTATGAAGAAAATTGGCTTGTTTGTGTACTTGATCTTTTTTTTTTATTTATCTTATTACACTCATTTCAATGACCTCTTGATGATGTCTAATCAAAACGATTTAGAGAGAAAGGAATGGGGCATCGATCATTATCTTTTATCTGTTGTGCTTGTTGGACATTCTTGTAATATAACTTGGTGAATACTTGCTTTGTTAGGTGCATCCTAGCAAGGTTTTTGTATGTCAGGTGTGAACAAGGATACTCCTATCTGTTTGTCGAGTCAAAGTCCATCTCACTAGATACAACGCCATTCTGGTTGTCTATACCTTGATGCATCGTATCTATGTGTGTTATCAAACATAAGGTAAGTAGCCCTTTTAAAGTCCCAATTCTTGATAATCAAATCATCCATCTCTCATCATCATCGCTAATAAAGTTGGCTTATTGAATCCTCTTGTCATCATCTTATTTCTTCTTATTCTTCTCTCTTTACTAATATTTCTATCCAAATTTGTGTGATATCTCAAAATATACATGAGGCTACCCATGGCTGATGATTGTTTATACATCATCAAAATTGTCTACGTCAAATATATGATCTTTCTAAAGAATTATCTTTCATCCTATGATCAATAGAACCACTCTCACATTTTATCGTGATCTCGATCGGAAATTAGCATTTTTTGCTCAATCTCTCGAGGGGGAGTATACCAGCGTAATTCTTCTCGCTAGGGCAACAGTGGGGCATAAAAAAAAAACAATTTTTTTTTTTACTTTTGATCATGGCAAGGTTATTCTTTGAATCAACACAACAAGTGCATTGATTCAAAGAGAGGCAAAATGTAGACAAGAAAATTATATTGATTTATATCACACACTCGATCTCGATTAACTAACTTCGATTCTTCCTTGATCACTTCTTTATTAACTATTAATTAAATAATATTTATTTAATTAAATTCATCATATTTCCTCTGTTAATTAAATAAGCCAACTTTATTTGATTAAGTCATCATCTTCTTTTAATTAAATAAATAATTTTATTTAATTAATCCTATAGCCCCCCTTTAATTAAACAAATCAATTGTATTTAATTAATCTCTAAAGTTTGTCTATTAAATTGAATAAATTAACCTTTGTTTAACTTAATCTAACATCATTCCCCTTTGATTAAATAAATCAAAATCTTTATTTAATTAAGTCAAAATCACATTCCTCTCATTTTGATTTAAAATAACCCAAAAATATAAGTCAAAATGATCAAATCAACTAATCTCTCTTTAAATTAATCAAATCATGATTAAATCTAATCAAAATCCATCACATCTTCTAGCTTTTGCAACTTGCACAAATAAATCATTTAATTGATTTATTAAATCTTCTAATTTCCCTCAACATGGCATAAAAGGAGAATATTCTTCCAAATTTGAAAATCCCTCCAAAGGACTTGTCCTCCAACTTGAAATTTATGAGCTCTTACATGTCTCTTACACAAGTCAACTTGGAATTAACTCTCTTCTTTCATCGCCCCTAAACATGTCATTTCATCAAATTCAAATTTCAAATTTGCACATGGATCAAAATGTGCTCAACCTTCCTCCATTGACATGTTGACAAGTGGCATCTTGTCATTGGTTTGTCTTTTGTCCCACATCCATCCTATTCTCCATTCTTTGAACCTTCCTCACTATAAATAGAGGCCTTCTCTATTTGATTAAAAGACACAAGTTTGGGCAACTTGCATCCACAATCCATAGCAATTTCATTATAGTCAAGAATCACACATCTCCATCATCAAGAGCTTATCAAGGGATTGGGAAAGGGCTTCTTTCCACATCAAGGAAGCACCAATCCCCCTATAAGATGTTTTTTTTGTCATTTGAATAATGTTTCATTGTGTTTTTCTTGCTTTCATGCTTTGTTTCCATTATTCTTGTGTTCAAATTAATTTTACAGGGAGTGGTTTATTTGAGTTCTAACATTGGATAATTTAGAATATTTTATTTATTGTTAGTGATTGCAGGTTGACCTCTCACACACAACATATGTATCTAAAAGAAATAAATATCCATTCAAACATAAGGGTAAGGAAATTTACACAATATTTTAGAATTGAGATGAGGTGAAAATATAGAAACATTATTAATTCATACGTATGGAGCATATTTACAATGAAAGAGTTGTAAAGCATGTAAGTCTCTAGAAACAAATTGAGAAGGAACTCACAAATGAGAATGTTGTGATTTTTATTCTTCTAAAGAGGCACTAGGAATTGAGAGAACATGTGACAGGAGAGGAAGCCCTAGTCACCATCATGATCAAATGATCTACATACATGTGTACCATGAGATCTAATTGACTACAGAAAGAACATTCTTCATTTATGACTTGTTAGTTGATCAAATTTTCCCAGGAAATTTGTTGAAAAAGTGTCCTAGGGAAATGGTGTTGTCAAGAAGGGATTTTTTCAACATAAAAGTAGCATGGTTGATCATAAAATAATGATACCATGCCTATGACAAGTTTGGTTGGTGAATGTGTTGCACAAGCGCTAACAGTGTTGCAAAGTGATAGGTGGAAGAAAGAAGCCTCAACATCATCATTTTCCACTTGTTAGCAGTCAAAGTTGGTGAAAGGGAATTTTGGGAATCTTATTAGGGACTAACAGTGGTTTCAAAATCTATAAAAATATATGACAAATCTTTTCTTTCTTCTTTTTGTTTATCTTTTCTTTTTCTTTTCTCTTTGTCCATATTTTCCCTTTTTGGTCCTTTTTTGTGTTGGCACCTTATGTCGGTGAAGGAACAAGTTTTGAGAACCTTGCTAGGGGTTGATGGAGGTTCCAAAACCACTTGAAATTGTCAAAATTATCTCTTATACTTACTTGGGCACTTTGGAAGGTTTTGAGAACCTCATCAAGAGTCGTTGAAGGTTCCAAAACTTGTTCTATTTTTGGAAACATATTGAAACTTGCCCTTTTTGACTTTAGTTTTTTATATTTGGGAAAACTATTGGCACTTGAACCTATTTCAGGAACTTGGGGGGTTCTTGAACCTTATGAAATATTTCAATGGACACTTGATAGAAAAATGCCAAAGGCACCAAGGTTCATGGGTCAAGGAGCAAGAGTGGGTGTCAACTTAGAACTGGAACCTATAGGTTTCAAGTTCTAGGTTTTTCTTGGATTCCACCTTCGAAGGAGAAATTTATTGACAACAAAAAATAAGGGAAATGAGGCTTGGGGAGTGGATATGAAGAAAAAAATAGTTACAAAGATGCTACAATGTCCGAGAAGAATGTTGGAAAAGCACCAATGGATTCAAACTCATCAAAAGAGGCAATAGATAAACAAGGAGAATCAAGAACTACACCAAAAAGGCTTGTAGATCAGAACAAAAATGAAGGATACAAAAGAGTTCATAATTCCAAGCAAGGACTGAGGAGAAGGTCATCAACAAAACAAACTAGGTTCACCTCTTGTTTTCATGGTTATTGTTATTCTTGTTATAATTTTGGCCATATGGATAGGGAGTGTACAACTCATGAAAGAAGTAATTTTGAATGGAACAAGAATAAAAGTTCCTATAGGTTGTTGAAGAAGAATTACAATAGTTCATGTTACAAAGTTAGTTACAATGAAAGAGGTTGTAGGACACAAGAAAGAAGTGCCTATGGATTGTTAACAGACTGCAATTATTTTACACCTTATGTTGGTTACAACCTGTCAAATGTCATAGATGCAATAAGGTTGGACATAAAGCAAGGTATTGTAAGTGTAATTTAATGTAACAGTTTAGACATCAGAAGAAGATAGGCACTATGAAATTTTGGAGAAGAAAACAAGAGAAAGAGAAGAAAGAACCTAAGCTTGTGCAAATTGCACAAGAGGCATCACTAAATGCTTAAAGAGAATCATGAGGTGAGGGGGAGATGTTTATTGCTTTATTATTCATCCCCATAGACAACAAACAAAGAGGTTGATTACCCTAAATAGGGGTGTAATGCTTGTTAAGGTTTCTAGAGTTATTTTGTGTACAAGAATTTATTGTAGCAAGTAATAGTACACACTGATTTTCTTTGTACTGTAATTGTAAAGAAAAAAGTGATAGGGATATGAAGATAGGTTAAGGAGGTTGCAGAATTATACATGATAGAGATAGTGAAAGAATTCTATGGTGATAGTTTCCTTATGAGGGTAGTTCTCACAAGGATGATAGTCCACATGTTCAAAAGGTTCATTATTCATATTATGATGGTCATTATGGAGCAAGCCAAAACATGAACTATTAAATAACAATGAGTAATGTTATGTGATGGTTTTTTTTACTCATTGAATAGTGTGGACATTAATACATAGTTGTTATGCTTGATAGTGCATATGGTCTACATCTATGTTATCTCAGTCAAATATTTCATGTTTTCTAGTTGTGCCTTTGTAAAGTACAATTCTCTCACTCACAGTTTGCAGATGTTATCAGTCATGTTTGATAGTGCTATATCAATGTCATGTTGCTATGATAATTTCTTTTTTGTAGGATCAGTGAGTAATACATTGAATCACTCAATCTTGTCTTCTTTCTGTGGTCAGTAGTTTTGATGAAAAGTGTTGGTTTGGGTGATGTCAGTTCATATAGATCTTTACATTGTTCTACATTTATGAGATCTCTTAGTCACAAAGACAAGATCTCAATCACGGTTCAACAATCTTCCATGTTGCAATGATATTCAAGTTATGTCATGCATTGTGTCTTCCTCATAGTACTATTTCTTATCTTTTGGATTGTTTGATAATACTTTTACAGTGCTTTTATGATGTTGTTATGATGCAGGAGCATCCTAGGTTCTTGAAAATCTTACATCAACCAAAAATATTTTCTTTTAGTTTTGTTCTTGTTCAGTTCCTATTTAGTTCAAGTTGGTGGATTCATCATATTTTCTCACCAAATCTTGTGGATCTATGATTACATCATGGACATGTTCATTTTTTTTATTCCAATATTTGAGTGTGATTGGATCTTTTTTCAGAAAGTTATTGCTTCCGGATTTCATGGCAGTTTCTTGAACTGGCACAAGAATAATTTTCAAACCTAATGGCTAGTTTGATCTCATGGTCTTTCCTGTAAATTGTGAATCTCGATGGTGTGATTCAAATTGTTCCATGGAGTTTCCTTGACCTTAATTATAGGTCCACACTTCATCCTATGCATTCGCCAAGGAGTAATTTAAATTTGAGGATGACCTATTCATGCACCCATTACATTTTCTTTCATTGGAGATTGTAACAATCTTTGGCCGACACAGATGATTCTAGATCTCTGGATGTGATATAAATCATTGTAATAGATCATTAGAAAAGCAGATTTGATTAGATTAGATAAATATTTTGATCTATAAGATTTCAGCTCGTATTAAGGAGCATATAGGAATGTTGTATTTTTTAACAGGTTATCGTAGGCCTGTGAGCCAGATCTGTAGGCCCGAATGTTGCTGGTTGATTGTAATTGAAATTTTTGTTAATGATAATTTTTTAATCTGCATTTTCCTCCATATTTTGTGTTTCTTCTATTGTTTGACTCTTGTTGCATGGTCCAACTTGTTCTCTTTGAGGACCTCCTACCGTGGCTGCACCGAAATAGTATTAGAGTGAGATTTGATCCGTTAGAGGTCATCATAATTTGCGAAGTCCTATTGAAGATTTGTTGTGGGGTGGTAGACTAAGGATCCAACTTGTAGCAACAGAGGACTTGTGTAAAGATGGTGGGAAGAAGAAATGTTAGAGGAAATGGAGCACGTCGAAATGTAGACCCAACTCTAATTGAGATGTTGAGAGGAATTGCTACTATATTAGATGTAGTTGAAATGACCTAGAGGAGAGGTTGACCAGTTGATGATGTGAGTGATAAAGAGGTAGAAGTACAAGAAGAAAGAGGAAAAGAAGAAAATCCTAACCTAGATCAGGGAGAAGAGAGGTTCATAAGAGCCCTAACTAGAGCAAATACAAAGCCACATTTCAATCCATCAGAATATAATGGTAAGTTAGATTCAGAAGAATTTCTTGATTAGATAATAAAGATGGTAAAATATTTTGATTTTGAAGGTACCATTGAAGATAAGAAGGTGAAATTTGTTTGTACAAAGTTGAAAGGACATGCATCCCTCTAGTGGGAACATTTACAGATAGATAGGCAAAGAAGAGGAAAGGAAAAGATAAAATCATGGGATTGGATGGTGAATAAGTTGAAAACAAAGTTTATGCCTATAGATTATCAGATCAGTTTGTTTTGGAAGTTGCAAAATTTGAAGCAGAAGGAGTTAAGTGTGACAGAATATACTGAGGAGTTCTACAAGTTGAATATCAAATCTGGACATTCAGAGGATGAGATCGAGCAAGTAGGCAGATATGTGAATGGCTTGAGACCATCTATACAAGATGAGATTAGTTTGATCGAGTTGTAGAGTGTGAAGAGGCATATCAGTGTGCCCTAAAGGTAGAAGAGAAGTTGAACAAAAGACATGAGCAAAGATAGAGAGGAAGAGGTGGAAGATTTCAAAGAGGAAGAATTTTTACTAGAGGAGGAAGAGGAACTTTTGCAGATCTCAATAAATATAAGGAGGTCAGTAAGAATGATGATTTGTACCATAGAGGTGATTGAAACTCTTATAAGAGAGGAGGATATGGTGGTTATTGGAATGAGGGTTATAGAAAAAATGATAAGGAGAAAAGAGTATTCAAGGGAACTTGTTTTAAGTGTGGTGGAGAAGGACATAGAGCATTTGAATGTAATCAAGGAGATACAAGTAGAAAGATAGAAAACAATAGAATAACAACCTTTGTTGAGGAAGATCATGCCAGACCATCTAATAAACCAGAAGAAGGAGAAGTGTTGGTGAATATAAGAGTATTGTGTTAAAGTGAGTTGGAGCAGGAACCATTGCAAAGAAAGAATTTGTTTCAGACCAGATGCAAGGTAGCTGGTAAATGTTGCAAAGTGATTGTTGACAATGGAAGCTCCAAGAACCTAGTTTTTGAAGAAACGATGAACAAATTGAAGCTGAAAATATTGAAACACCCGAAGCCCTATCAGATACCATGGATTCAAGATGAGCATAAGATAATGGTAAGTGAACAATGTTTAGTGAAATTAAAGATAGGAAATTATCATGATGAAGTTTTGTGTGATATCATGCCTATGGATGTATGCCATGTTTTTTTGGGAAGGCCTTGGTAGTATGATAGACAGGCTATTCATGATGGAAAGAAGAACACATATACCATTGTTGCTAGTGGGATGAAGCAAACTTTGTTGCCATTGGAAGATGTTCCTAAAGTTGAGGTTTGTACAAGTGCTAGGATTTGTTTGGTTGATGGAAGGAGATTTATGGATGGATTGAGACATGAGAACATGTGTTATGCCTTGGTTCCTAAGAAGGTTGAAGACTTGAAGCATGAAGAGGAACAACTGGAAGAGATAAAAAAATTGCTGACAGAGTATGATGAGCTCATTTCAGATAATGTCCCTGATGGATTGCCACCTGTGAGGAATATTAGTCATTGTATGGATCTTATTCCTGGAGCTAGTTTTCCTAATAAAGTAGCACACCAGATGACACCTGTAGAAAATGAAAAGTTGAATAGACAAGTGCAAGAATTGTTGAGGAAGGGTTTGATCAGAGAAAGCTTAAGTCCATGTGTAGTACCTGTTGTGCTAGCACCTAAGAAGGATAAGGAATGGAGGATGTGTACAGACTCTAGAGCCATAAACAAGATTACAGTGAAGTATAGATTTCCTTTACCCCAGATGGATGGCATTATGGACTGTTTGATTGGAGCTAGATACTTTACAATGATAGATTTGAATAGTGGATATCATCAGATCAGAATTAGAGAAGGGGATGAGTGGAAGACAACATTCAAGATAAATGAAGGATTGTATGACTTCTTGGTGATGCCTTTTGGACTAACAAATGTACTGAGCACTTTCATGAGGTTGATGAATTAGGTATCGAAGAAATTATTTGGTAAGTTTGTGATTGTTTATTTGGATACCATCTTGATTTTTAGTAAGACTAGGGAAAAAAAATTGTTGCATATAAGATAAGTTTTGCAGAGGTTGAGAGAAGAGTAGTTGTTGATAAACATTAAGAAGTGTAGTTTCATGAAGGAAGAATTGGTATATATGGGATTTGTGATATTTGTGGATGGATTGAAGATGGATCCTAAGAAGGTAAGAGAAATTGTTGAGTGGCCTACACCGGATAGCATTGGATAGGTAAGATCATTTTATGGATTGGCTAGTTTCTACCAAAAGTTCATTAGGAATTTCAGTTCTATTTGCATTCCCATGACAAAATCAATGAGAGGAGATAAGAAGGATTTTAGATGGACATCTGGAGCAGATCAGAGTTTTGAGTTGTTGAAAAGGAAGGTGACTAAGTAGCCTATGTTGGCTTTACCAAAATTTAATAAGGTATTTCAGGTAGATTGTAATGCAAGTGGAAATTCAATTAGAGCAGTATTAAGTCAAGAAGGAAGACCTATAGCTTATTTCAATGAGAAATTGAATGATGCTAGAAGAAGATACTCAGTGTATGATATTGAGTTTTATGCCATAATTCAAGCCTTGAAGAAGTGGAGACATTATTTTTTTGCTAAGGAGTTTTTGTTGTATATGGATCATCAGGCTTTGCAATATTTGAATAGTTAAGTTGGAATCAGATACGCATGAGATGGGTAGGATTCTTGCAGAGTTATAATTTTGTTTTGAAACATAAGAGTGGAAAGTCAAATAGAGTTGTTGATGCTTTGAGTAGGAGAAGGAATTTACTGACATAGATGAGAGTAGAGGTATTAGGCTTTGATGAATTGAAGAACTTGTATGAGGAAGACCCAAGTAAAGAACTAGTTTTAGAGGATAGGAGTCAGTGGTTGGATTATTTCATTTAGGAGGATATGTTGTTCAGAGGGAGCCAGTTGTGTATACCCCAAATTTCAATGAGGGATAGCTTGGTGAAAGAAAAACATAGTGGAGGATTGTCAGGACACTTTGGGATTGATAAGATAGTAGCATTGGTAAGTGAGGACTACTTTTGGTCACATATTCATAAGGATGTTAGAAATTTGTGCAGAGTTGTAGAGTTTGTCAAGTTACAAAAGGGAGTAGTCAAAATGTTGGATTATATAAACCTTTAACAGTTTCAGAGAGACCTTGGGAGGATATTAGCATGGATTTCATACTTGGTTTTCCGAAGACACAAAGAGGTAACGATTCTATATTTATGGTGGCGGATAGATTTTCTAAAATGGCACATCTCATACCTTGTAAGAAGACAACATATGCAGTACATGCAGTAGATTTTTTTTTCAAAGAAGTGGTCAAATTGCATGGATTACCTGAGAGTATTGTTTCAGACAAAGATACAAAGTTTGTTGGTTACTTTTGGAGGACACTTTGGAAGAAGTTGAAGACAGATTTGAAGTTCAGTTCTACTTTTCACCCATAGATTGATGGATAGATAGAGGTACTAAATAGGAGTTTAGGGAATTTGTTGAGATGCTTGGTTGGAGAGAAGAACGAAAGTTAGGATTTAGTCCTTGCACAAGCAGAGTTTTCATACAATAATTCAGTGAACTGGAGTACCGTAAAGACACCTTTTGAGATTGTTACTGGAGTTCATCCTAGAGGTATATCAAAGTTGAGAGACATCAGTATGGAAGACAAAAGGAGTGCAGAAGTAGAGGAATTTGTAGAACATATGAAGAAAGTGCATACTCAAGTGAAGGAGCAATTGGAAGATATGAATCAAAAGTATAAGGAACAAGATAATGAAAAGAGGAGACATAAGGAGTTCAAAGTTGGAGATGAAGTGATGGTATATTTGAGGAAGGAAAGATTCCCAGTTGGCACATACAATTAGTTGAAGATGAGGAAGTTTGGACCTTATAAGATTTTGAAGAATTTTGATTTAGGAAATGCATATGAAGTAGAGTTACCAGATGGCATGTGTATATCACCTATATTCAACATTGCAGATCTACATCAGTACCATGAAGCATAATCCAGTGAAGACAGTAAGGAAAAATTGGAGGATCAGTTTCCTAAACAACAATCAAATGATATTGAAGAGATTTTGGATGTCAGGGATGGAAGGAAAACTTGTAGAAGATAGTACATAGAATATCTTGTGAAGTGGAAAGACAAACCAATGGAAGATTCTTCTTGGATTTCTCAAGGTGAGGTAGACCATTTTGGTTTTCCTTTTTCCCCAGCAAAGTGAGGGACTCACTTTTCAAATAACCTCGGATGTCTAATGCAAGAGCATCCTAGGTTCTTGGCAATCTTGCATCAACCAAAAATATTTTCTTTTAGTTTTGTTCTTGTTCAGTTTCTGTTTAGTTCAAGTTGGCGGATTCATCATATTTGATCACTAGACCCTGTGGATCTATGTTTACATTGTGGACATGTTCATTTTCCATATTCCAAGATTTGAGCTCGATTGGACATTTTTCCGACAAGTTATCGCTTCTGGATTTCATGATAGTTTCTTGAACTGACACCGAAATAATTTTCAAACCTAACGACTAGTTTGATCTCATGGTATTTCCTGTAAATTGTAGGTCTCAATAGTGTGATTCGAATTGTTCCATGGAGTATCCCTAACCTTAATTATAGGTCCACACTTCATCCTATGCATTCATTGAGGAGTAATTCAAATTTGAGGCCGACCTATTCATGTGCCCGTTACATTTTCTTTCATTAGATATTGTAATGATCTTTGGCCAACATAGATGATCCTAGATCTCTGGATGTGATATAAATCATTGTAATAGATCATTAGAAAAGTAGAGTTGATTAGATTAGAGAAAGATAGATTTTGATCTAGAAGATTTCAGCTCGTATTAAGGAGCATATAGGAATGTTTTATTTTTGAACATGTTATATCAGGCTTGTGAGCCAAATCTGTAAGCCCAGATGTTGCCGACCAATTGTAATTGAAATTTTTGTTAGTGAGAATTTTTTAATCGTCATTTTCCTCCATATTTCGTGTTGCTTCTGTTGTGTGACTCTTGCTGCACGGTCCAAATTATTTTCTTTGAGGACCCTCCTACCATGGTTGCACCATTTTACTTGATATATCCAAAGAGTTAAGGTTATTGGTTATTTTGTTTATGGTGATTGAATGTTCAAAGGTTCTTTTTCCTTCAATGTCAAAGGTTCTTCATGGTTTCATGTTGTTGGTTCAGTAAAGGTACTTCTTGTTGTTAATCTCATGATGAATGTCAAATATATTATGTTGGTACTTAATTTTGTTGACTATTTTATGATGACTAATATTTCAAAGGTATTCCTTCATTCAGTCATGTAATGTTTGATACTCATTGCACAAGTGGTGTTGATAAGTACTTGATAAAGGTACTTGTTTGTTCTTTGTTGATAATTGTATAATAGATCCAAAGAAAGTTGCTTCATTCCAAAAGATGCTTCATAGAGTTGCTTTATGATAGATCAAAAGATGTTGCTTCATTGACAAGTTGTTACTTGATGGCTTCAAATTTTGTTGTGGCTTTTACCAAATATAGTGTTTTTCAGTTGCTGAGAGTTTGTTGATCTTAGTCACTGAGATTTACACATAGTTAAGGTGTTTTAACATGTGATGAAGGGACATGGATCTTGACCACTTGATAGTATTGTGCATGAATTGAGTTATTGTATTCCTTCTATTGTCAGTGGTAGTATTGGTGTGAAAAACTTTCAAATATCTTTAAAGGTGATAAGGACAAAGATATGGTGCTTAGATAATGTCATCATAGATATAGCAGTGAACTGTTTCAATCTTTTATGTTTTCTCATCATGTTCACAATGATCTACATCTATATGCTCTTTATTAAAGCTTGCAATGCTATTCATTGAACCACTTGTTCTTTGCCTTCATTCTGGTATACAATGGTCAAGGAGACAGTGGCAATACTATTGGAAGTTTGATTGACAGTGCCTTTGTGATTAGTCATCATAGTGATGTATTGGTTTGAGAGTGTTTTGTTGTGTATCAACAATGATTTGCATTAATAGTGACATGTTTATCAAAGTTGCCTTGTTGTATTTGATAAGTGTCTAAGAGGAGAAAGTAACTCAATGGTTTTGGAGGTTTGTTATTTTGTCAATGATTTTATAAGGTATTGGAACAAGTCTTCATCAATGGTGTAATGATACAATGACGATAGTGTCAACCTTGGTTCACAAGTCTCACATTTTATTTCAGTGATGGGATGGTTGTGGACAATGTCTTTGAGTTTTATACGAGTTCGTGTACCACTATTCAGTGCTAGTATCTAGTGATAGTGTGTCATGAAAGTGCCTTCTCTTTATATCTTCTTGCATATCTTGTGATATGGCATCATGGATACGAAATATGAGGTATCTTATTTTACAAGGGTATGGTATTAGTAATCACAATGTTCTTGCTCAGTTGCTTTTTGAGACTCTTGTTGCAAGTGTTTTAAGTGTTGCATGCAAACCTTGTATTTTACCTTGCAAAGGTTGCTCGTGTATTGCCAATGATATGAGAGTTACAAATATCCTTCAAGTGATTCTTGCACAGTGGTCCAAATACTCTTTCATATTTCTTGTGATATGTGTTGACAATATTTTTTATCCTCATGATACATGATAGTGAATGAGGTGACCCAATATAAAATTATTTATGTTTGATGGTTGAATCTTGATATTGATATGTTATAATGTTGATAGTGGTTTGGTGGCAAGGCTCTTGACAAACCTTGTCATGGAGTCTCATGCTTAGTTGTGAGTCTTTTTTTGCCAGTGTGTATTCATGAAGACAAGTTATTTTCTTTCAATGGAGGTTTTTGATACAATAAATAAGCAGGTAGTTGATTGATATCAGTCACAGTTTGCCAGTGGTATTAAGTATGGTGTAGTTATGGTGCAATGGTTGGTTTATGTTTCCAGTGCTAAACCAATGTTTCTTGTAGGGGAGAAATAAGTATGGGTCTATGATCAAGTGAATGTATTCACCATTTTGATAAGAGCTGATAGAGATCTTGACATTTTGATAAGTGATATTGTTGCGGAGATATAATGATAGTGATCTTACATTGCATTTCTATGATAGAAATATTGGTTGTTGTATTTCTATGGAACTATTTTGCAAGAGGAGTCATTTTTTTTGCAACCAAGGGTCCTTTGTCTTTGATTTCAAAGGGGGTGATAGAAGATTTTTTCCATTAGTGACAAAGGGGAAGTTTGTTGGTTTGAAAGGTACAAAGGTTTGTCATTGATGCCAAAAGTTGATGGTGTTGGTTGGTGAACTTGTTCATTCAGTGTGTGGTCTCATAGTGTTGATTATCCTCTCATGGTGTTCGCTGGTGAACTTTCTCATTCAGTTCATGGTTTCATGGTGTTGATAAGTGCTACTTCAAGACAACCAAAGACTTGGTTGAAGGTCTCATGGTGTTCATGTAAAATTCTTTGTTTTTAATTTATTACTTGTTCACATGGTGTTGAGGTAGAAGTGGCATATTTCTTTTAGTGTCATCTTTATAACAGAGTTGATCATTCCTATTTCACCTTCATGACAGAGTTGCTTCATTATAAAGAAATCATTCATTGGTATATAAGATGGTGAGTTGATAGATTATGTTTGAGGGTTTGATGTCAAAGAATCTTACAAATAAATCTTTCAAGAAGTTGGCATTGCTTCCACTGCTCATTATTAGTTTTAGAAACTTGAAGAGGACAAAGTAACATGTTGGTAATCTCTCTTTAGGGTTTGATGAGTTCTTTATACTCTATAGCCTAGAACAGTAAGGAATTTATAAAACTCTAACCTAAGAACCCTAAAGACCCAAGGTTCATTCTTTTTACAAAGGATTCCAAATCTCAAGTGAAATTTTGTTATGTCTGAAAGGTGGCTTGCAATAAGAGGTTAAAAGTCACTTAAGTGATTAATCGAGGGTTGCAAATAAATTGTTTACCAACCCTTCCTTTTAGGGTTAACCTGCTTGAAAGGTGTTTATTTCTTTTTAGATTTCTGATAGCAAATCAACGACTATCATTTGAATTTTTCTGTAGTGGGAGTATGAAATCTAGGGCTTGAATTTAAACTTGCTTAATAGTTATTTCCAGAAGTTTTTCCTTTGATGAGAAGTTTGACAGTTGCCTGTTTTGTAATTGTTTGAAGAGGAAAAGATTAGTGATTAATGTGATGGCATCAAAACTAAAAAAAACATTCTAGTTTGAAAGTCTTTGAATTCCAACAGGTAAGTGTGGAATAGATGTCATGGCACGGTGAAAGGTTTTTGAGGAGATTGATACTATGTTTTTCTATGTAAAAATAATGTGGCAGTAATGTGTGAAGGGATGATGCCAAGGCATTGAGCAAGGTTCTGTTTGTGGATTAGGCTCCATGAGGAAGTTTTGAAAACTACAATACCATGTTGGAGATTGATATGAATTTGATTATTTTGGGAGTATGGTTTTTTGGTGTGAAAAGGTAGATATGAATAACAATATTTAATGATTGTAGTTGAGAGTTGTGTTTTTTCTTTGTATAGATGGAGTGGCTTGAATATGATCACAAGAGATAGGAGTGTGATAGAAAGTAAGTACTTTGTGTGAGAATTGGTTGAAAACCTTGACATCATTTTTGCCAAAGTAAATCTCAAAGAGGAAGAATTGTGAGACAATAATGATACTTGCAAAGATTAGCATTCTTGGTTGATTTGACAGTTGAGTTCTTTCCTTTCATGGTGAGTGAGATTTTGAGAAGTGAATGCAGTTTTTTAGAATAGTAATGTTTTTTTTTTAAAGTCTTGTTACAGTGTTGTGGTATGGGAGAATAAGGGAGATGGAGTTTTGTTGATGCAAAAATAAAACAGTGGTTTGTATTGAAACAGAGTAACCCTCTAATTTTTTGTTTACTTTCTTTTGATGTTGTAGCTAGTGAGGCATGTTGTAGCTAGTGATGCATGTTGTAGTCAGTGAGGCATGTTGTAGAAAGTGAGGTATGTTGTAGCCAATGAGGCATGTTGTAGCCAGTGAGGCATATTAAGTTGCCAGTGAGGCATGTTGTTCAGCCAATGAGGCATACAACTTGTAACCAATGAGGTTTTGGCCAGTGAGGTTTAATGAAACTTATTTTTAGAGTGGTTTTTCACCCTTTTAGGGTTTTCCACTCATAAAACTTGTGTTATGTCTCTTCTTGGTGGTTTTCCATGTTGTGCTTGATTGGTTATCTTTGTTCAGATATTATGTTCTGATTTGCATATCATTGTGACTCCCTCAACATTCAATACCTATAATGTTTGAAGTACTTTCAATTAGTTTCTTTGCATAATACAAGTGAGTTAAGTTTTGGAATTTGGTTTCTCATTAGACCACTGATTCACTCCCCCCCACTCTAAGTGGTCCCGTACTCAAATAGATAGGATTAGACTAATGGAGGAAAGATAGGAAAAGATGATTGAAATTTTACCAAAGAAGGGGTAATAGAATTGAATGGATGAAAGAGAAGTAATTTGAGATAATATGAGAAAAGAGAAGAAAGAGTGGGAAAAGGTAAGGACGAACAAAATAATTTAAAGGGGGGTGAAGAATGTAGTAAGGTTGGTGGGGGATTAAATAAAGTGGGTGCAAGATGGGGAAAACAAAAGGGAGGTAAATATTAGAAAATAGGGTAAAAAATGAATAAAATAAATTGAAAGGTTAAAAAAAAGGTAGGGGTATAAGGAGTGTGAGAAGAATTTTAGGAAAGACGCCTTGAAGAAAAGTATGTGGGAACACAAGTGGAGTAGGTATGAGTCTTGGTGGTCACTAGCTAACTGATGACACATGTATGCAAAATTTAGATGTCAAATAATTTAATGAATTTTGAGTTTTTCTAGAAAGATTTCATATCTAAGTCAAATAATAGAGGATTTTTTTTTTAGGGGAGAGCACACATTTATGAAAAATGAGAGTAAGGTTCTGACCTTGATCTTTTGGTTACATTTGTGGGATCACATGGGTGTCTCACAAGGTCACAAACTTACATGGGCTCCACTATGTAGAGATGTCAGGCAACTATGTTTGATGCCCATGTAAGTATCCCATGGTGCTATGCAAAACAATATGTTATTGTCTCATGATAATGAGAGGACAAGAACATTTATATGGTAATTTGTGTGATAGATTGGATTATACAAAGATAATTATATTTTTTGTGTTATTTGTTGTGATGTATAGATTATAAGGTGTGAGAGAGGCTACATAATATTGTGTTGTAGTATTTACTAGAGTTAAGAGAATTTGATGATAATATGACATCATTATAGAAAGTGGGACTAGGATAAATGTTGAGCTTTTCCTACATGTAGTATCATGGGAAAATATTAACAATATTGATGGAGAGGTGGGAGATAGATGTGTGTGTGTGTGTGTGTGTGTTTGAGTTATCCATAGGATAGACAATGGCGATATTAGAGGAATTATATTGCATCCTACACCTACCAATGTAGGGGAGGTAGTTAGTTTGTGTTGGTATATAGGTTTATCATACACCTTGCAATCTCAACAATGGATTTATTTATTATTTATCTAATTTTGTTTTAGAATTATGTGACATGTGTACTTCCTTTTATGATGTGTGTACAAAGTTGTAAGAGCCTCTTATTACATTATAAGATATGTAAGAAATATTATGATGATTTTGACATGTAAGGACATGAAAGAGGAAGGGTACATAGTGGACTTGATTTGACCAACTTATGACCTATAAGTATGACATCACAATGCATCTTTGAATGGAGATAATGAAGAAAAAATGGGTCATCCAAGTTGGTGAGTTGGTTGTGATAAAATCATGAGGTTATGATACCATAAGAGGACCTTTTAAAAATAGCATATTGACTTATCATGGCATGGGGACATTGGAAATGAGCCTTTAATGTGGGTGCTATATACTAGGTCAGGGTTTTGGTTCGTGTTTTATGATTTACCCTTTGTAGTTTTCAAGTTTATTTCTACCATATATAGGTGCTTAGAATGGATATTTATGATGATTACATACTTTTGTAGGGTGTTATGCTGTAAAAATTTATCTAGACTTGTGTTGGTTGTTCTCATGTGAGGGCTTGAGATTGTTTATGCAATATAATTATATTTCTACTATGAATATATTAGTTTGAGATTTGGAGGTTGAATTTTTTCTTGGAAGGGTTTTCCAATAGTAAACACTATGTCATGTGGTGAACAATTTTATTATGTATATTTATTTTTAAATCATTTGATTAAATTTTCTATGTATTTCTCTCTTTGATTAGTGTAGAAAGTGTTTTTTCTATCAACTTACTTTCATTTCATATAAAAGCCAAACAAACTCTATTTTTTAGGTGGTAGGAGAAATATTTTTTGGACTAATCTTGGTTTGAGTGGGAGCTATGAGTAGATAACCTATATTTCAAGAAATATGGTATGCTCATCATGGTTGAAGATGAAATAATTTAATGACACAAATTTTGAGCTAGGGAAGGTTAATATGGAGAATCTATTGATATATTAAGATCTATTGATATAGGAATTACCTACAACCATGTTAGTAGATGATTGGGTAATGCTAGATAATAAAGTTGAAACTCTAATTTGGCTTTGTTTGATTGATTTATTGCTCCTTAATATTGCATAAGAACCCACCTTGTAGTATCTCTAATATAAGGGAAATATATAATTGGTTAAATCTATATTGAACAATATTTATGTAGGAAATATTTTATAGATACTTTAATTATGGGAGATGGGGACTCAGTTGCCAAACAACTAAACACAACTAATCAATGTGAAGATGAAGGATGTGGATTGATTCATGACATTATTAAATGTTATTTATCAAACTCATGAGATAATTTGGTGATGATAAGTGGAAGTATGGCTTCAAAATTTATGTTTGATGAGCTAGTGGCCAATATTTTATTGAAAGAGTTGAGGTAGAAGGCTTCCAAAATAGACAAAGAAGAAATGGTTACTCATGGGAAGTCAAAGGAAAAATACAATAATAAGGGAAAAAGTAGATCTAAGTCTCTAAGTAAATCCAAGGTGAAATGTTGGAACTATGGTAAGAAACACCACTTTAAGAGAGACTACAAGAATAAGAAATAAAAGAATGACTTTGATGATGATCTAGATTCTAAGGCTTCTTAGGATGAATTAGATGCATTTTTGGTAGCCAATTCATTATGCATGCATGGATGATTGACTCTATTGCCTCTTTCCACAAGAATCCCAATAGGGAGTGTTTTTTTACCATAAGAAGTTTGATGGTAGAATGGTCTATCTTGGTGACAATTATTTTTTAAGTATTTTTTGGAATGAATAAATCAAGATTGTATTCTTTGATGGGGGTCAAAGGTATTTTAGGAGTTCTACAAATCTTGGGTTTGGAACACAACTTGTTATTCATTAGCAACATGAATGATTGTGGTGCAAGTAGTCTTCAATAGTGGTGGGTGTAAATGGTTTATGGGTTTATGGTTTTCATAAAATTGAGTTTCTAGGTTGGGACTCTTTTTTACCTTGATGCTAGCACCTACATTTAGTGTAACAGTTTAGTAGTACCTTTAACAAAGAAACCAACAACATCTTTGCCTATTGGATTGAAACTTATTGTGTGTAGGGATTCAAAGAAATAATAAATAAATCAAAGCACATGATAATTAAAATCAAACTCTAAACTACATACAACCTCCAATCAAGAAAAGAAGTGTATTCTATATATGTTATGTTCTATATATTTTTGTTATCTATTCACCATATAAGGTTTTTAATTAAACTTTTCTATTAAGCAACCAAATAGTAAATGTATTGCTTCAATTTTAATGTGTATGGCCCTCTATGGCCAAGTTCACTTGTTATTTTTTATGTGTGCATGGATTTATTTAGGAATTGATTAATTAATTATCAATTATTAATTAATTATGATGTGATGTTAGTGGATAGAGATGGGAATTAATTAATTGATGAATTAATTAAAAATAATCAACTAACTAATTAATGACAATTGATTAGCTAACAAATGTGATTATATGGTGTGATTAATTAATTAGTCAATGTGGTGATGTTAGAGTGAATTAGCTAGGATTGACTAATGTGCATAATTAACAATAGAAAGAGGTAAAAAAAATGGTGTCAACACTTACAACAAAGGGATCTATAACATTAAAACTTGCAACAAAGACACTTGTATCATCTAAGAATGTAGTTTTGGTTTCTAACATGCTCTCACCTTAAAGAGAAAGCTACCAATTAAGAAGGTCAAAGGAACTTGAAAAATATAAAATCTTGTAGAGGGATTGGTTGATTGTTCTCTTGAATTTGAATCTTGCGAACATTGTATTTATGTTATTTAATAAATCAAGTTCAATTTTACTTGAGCTCTTATAATTCTCATGGTATTTTGGATCTTACTTATAATGACATGTTTGGTCATGTAGATGTGCCTTCATAGGAAAAATAACTATATTATTTTCCTTTAATTGATGATTTATCTAGGAGGGACTTGGGTCAACTTTCTCAAGAATCCAAAATCTTTAGTTGGTTCAAGTATTTAAGGGTTTTGTGGAGAACTAGAAAGGTAAAAATATCAAGACATTGAGAACTAACAATGGTGGAGAATTATATTTAGCTAAGCTCAACAATTTTTTAAAAGAAAATGCTATTGTGTTGAATAAGACAACTCAATAAACCCCTAAACATAATGGAGTTGTGGAAAGTGAATTTTTTTTTATGAAGAGGACTAGGAGAATGCTTAGTGGGGTTGGTTAAGAACATACATTTTTGGTAAAAGGTGGTTAGCACCACATTTTAATTCATTAATAGGTCTTCTAGAAACCACATTTTAATTCATTAATAGGTCTTCTAGAAAAACACTTGTTAATAAAACCCCTATGGAGTTTTGGATAGGAAAAATCCCCCACTTGAACATCTTTGAGTGTTTTGTTGTGAAGAATATGCTCATGTGCTTAAGTAATGATCAAAGCTAGATTATAAGGTAGTAAAAATTATCTTAAGTGGTTATGAAAATGGTGTGAACTTGATTACAAGCTTTGGGATCTTATGACTAGGAAGACATTGTATAGTTAAAATGTGATCTTAAAGGATATCAATACTTTGACTACAACTGAGCAACCATATGGGAGTGTGAAGTCTACAATAAATTTACAACTAAATATTGAGACAAAGTCACTTAAGTTTTAACCAAAGGTTCAAGTTGGACTAGATGAGTAGCTTAGTATATAGAGATCAAAGAGTTTTGAGGAGAAAGAATATTTGCTTTAGTTTTTTAGAAGGTCCACTCAACATAGAAGGAAACTAGAGGGGTATATCCCACCTAATTTTAGATGTATTTTCACTTTGATTACTAACATTAATGAACCTTGAATTGTGAAAGAGGTAATGGAGATGTGTGATAGCAACTCTTGGAAATTGGCCATGGATGATGAGATGCCTACATTGAAAAATAATGACACTTGGGACTTGGTTAAGTTGTTGAAAGGAAGGAAGCTTATTGGTTGTAAATGAATCTTCAAAAATAAGTTTAATTTACATGGCATTATCAAGAATTACAAGGCAATACTGGTTGTGAATGGATATTCCTAAGTTGATGAGATTGACATTGGTGAGATTTTTCTCCAATTAATAAGCTAACATCCATTTGTTTCTTTTATTTATTGGAATAATTTTTTATCTTGAGATTGAGCAAATGAATGTGAAGAAAAATTTCCTACATGGTGACATGGAGGAAAAAAATATACATGACACAACCTAAGCATTAAATGGTAAAAAATAAGGAGTCAATGGTTTGTATATTGAAGAAATCTTTATATGGTCACAAATGGTCACCCAAATTGTGGTACTATAATTTTTATTCTTATCTTTTGAAGTTGGGATTTGTGAGTTCTAAATTAGATCACTACATGTATTTTAAGTAGGATGATGACTATTTCCTTGTTATTACTTTGTATATGGATGATATGTTGATATTTAGTAATAGTAAGTAAATTATTGGATATTTAAAATATTAAATCTCAAAGAAATTAAGGTCTATTTAGTTCATCTTAGGTATAGAGATCTAAATAGATACATTTTTTATAGTAAAAAGGTGTTTTACGTGAAGTCCATTTTCACTCTAGTGCTTAAGCTTGTTGAGGTCATGTATTTTGTTGTGTCTCAAGTCATAGGATGAGGACACATGTCATGATATTGTCTTATCCTCACCTAGGGTTTCTCTAGCGTTGTTTTTTTTCTCTTTTTGTTTTCTTCATTGTATCATTATACATTGTTGTGAGGTTTACACATTATCTATCATCAGGGTTTGACCTCCATAGTTGTTTGATTGCAGGTGATCCCTCAGAGTTGCTATGTTGAGGGATCCACTCCAAGAGCTCCAAATATATAATTCCTTGTTTATTTTTTGAAATATCTAGCTTTGAACAAATTTTTGGTGCATCGTGGAATCAAATGAACCTCACTATTGGATCTAAACGACCCAAAAACCCTAGAATTGACTATGAAACTCAAAAACTTGAAATACTTTTTTGACGGGGGCATAAGTTTTATGTGTTGAAATCCGTACATTGTATGGATTCATACAAGGTTGTATAAAATTGTACACTCTATGATTCCATATGACTTTGTGGACAATTTTTTTTGACCTGTACACTTGAATTTTTTGGGTATCAGAGGTTTATAGGGGAAAGAACCCAGTAGTTGTGCACCCTAACTTCGCGCTTCTCAAAATCCTACATGGAAATTTCAAATCACTCTAATTTTTTTTATAATGACTTACTTGGCAAGTCTCCTGCTTATAACTTTCGTTTCAGGGCCACATCATCAAATATGATGCCACATCAACATGCTTTTTGTCAAGCTGTCTAAAAAAGGCCCATAAAAAGTGCTACCAATACTTGTGCATTCACATCATGGATAGTTGAGTGTTGATGTGGCATCACATGATTGGTTGCTTTTTAGATCAAAGGGATACATTTGTTTAAGTTAGAATAGTCATGTTACAACTATTAGACATTATATAAACAACTATTAACACAATTATTGAAACATGCTCAACTATTGGATCCTCTCCCCTAAGAAAATATTTTGACGATCATTGTATTTCTTCGCAGTTTCCTATGAATTTCGGTGTCGATTTATCATGCAACAATGATTTTTTTTTTGTCTAGGTTTTGAAGGTTTTTGGGTGACTTCTTTATAGACTCTCTGCGACTATAATATTTTTTTTGCGGTAGTTTTTAGAGCTCGCGCGCTTTCTTTTTAGGTGGCTTTCTTTTGAGGATTTTAGCGAGTTTCTAACATGGTATTTTTCGGAATTTCGTACACTTGACATTTTTACTGACATACTAGATTCCCTCCCGTCGGCCACATCCCAAATTTCTAGAACATCTTTTCATCCTTGTCGGCATTTCTGACAGGAGTTTTGGCAGCCTTCGCTATTTTGCGACCCTTTCCGCAGGTTCTTAAAATTCTTTTGTCGGATCTAGGATTTTAGGCGGTGTTTCATTGGTGGTTATTGCATTTTTCCTTTCTATTGAAGGCCACATGGTTTGGGCATATTTTTCGATTTGGTCGCTTGTTTTATCTTCGCAGTGAAAAATTTTCATTAGGTAATTTTGACAGTCCATTTTTTTTGGTTTCATCGATGACTTGTGGTACTGCCGACAAAGGCTCTGATCCCCTCTACAAGTGATTGGTTTACCACCTCTGTCGGTCGGTCGGCATCCTGACCTAGTCGTTTTCATTTCGGCAATAGGAAAATTTGGTAGTTGACATATCATCTTCTAGAAGCTAACCTTTTTCTATGGGCCTTTATTTTTCTCCTGTCATCAACTTTTTGGCATTTCCTGACACTTTTTTCGGCATGTTCCCACCATGGTGCAGATACCCCACATGTCTCTGTCGATGGTTAAATGGAGCTGTGTGCCCTTCTTTCTTGGTCTAAGTAGTCCATGCCTCATAAATTCCTAACCCCACTCATCTTCCTTTTCATATTTGAAATATCATTTAAAATTTGCCATGACCTTATTAAAATTTTCTTTCTGATTTGACAGATATCCTTATCCTGCCTACGCCGAGGGATTCAGATCACGGCAGTTCTAGACATTAGGGCACCAAAAGAATCTAATCATTAGCGCACCCAAAACCCTGGATTGAAATGTACAGTTATAGGCATTAGGGTACTATAAGCATTAGAGAACCAGAAGGTTCAACACTAAAACGTTGCACATAACTCAACTTTGTATATCCACATTTAAAATCTGGTCTTCATGACCACATTGTACAACAAAACCCTAAACCTCAAAGACCTTTACCCGCATTCAAAGTCTCTGCCATTTGTACATACAAATGAAATCATTAGGGCTTGAAGCCCACCTATATTCAAACCCAGCACCATTAAAAACCCCAGAGTGTATATGGAAACCCTAAATCTTGTATGCAGATTCTAGCCTTCAGTCACTAAAAAGTGCACCAAAACCCCAAATCCCAAATTTGTGCATACAAATCAAAACCCTCCGAAATGTTTCCAGTGTATGCATTGAAATACTGCCTCACTAAGAACAGCAGGGAGTGCACATGGAAATCGAAATCTCCCATCTGAGTTCCAGTTTTCAGGCACTACTAAGTGCACAAAAACCCTAAACCAGTTGTACAGGCTTGAGTAAAAATAAAAACGAAAATCTTGTTTTCTGATGAGCTTCATGGCGAGCTGAAAATCTTCCATCTATCATACAGTAGAAGTATAAGCCAAGACAAAGTACAGAGCATGTAAGAACAATTACGGCAAGAGATAACAACAATTGTCTATATGATTAGATATTATAACCTTTTATATTGCTTAGCTATTTAGCTAAAACGTTACATTAGATTTCCTAGTGAAATTTCTTAACCAGATATTTTAAATAAATTAAAAATACAGGGATTCACAAGGAAGAACTTATAATTATTGATGTTTCTTTCATAATTTACACCATGAGTTCGTAAATGAAGTTATTTTCCAATTGGTTATTGTAAAGTAGGTGCTACAAGCAGAATAAATTATGTCGAGACCATTTTGTGACTAGTTTATTCCTCTAAACATTTCTCTTAGATTCCAAACAGTGCACATTCTAAAATTCCAGAAGGGAACTTGATACATGACTAAATTTCTGTCCATGCATACAAAATCAACAGCAGCAGCAATAGACGAGAAATCAGGGTAACAACACAGGATGTGTTAATAAGCACAGCTTGCATAAAACTTTTTTGTGCCAGCAGGGAGTGCACTCGAACCCTTAATAAGGGGTTAAATCCTATTTTAAAAACTTTACAAAATCAAAGCTCTACTCAAGCATACCCGAAGCACTAAACTCCAAATCAATTCAAATCTTCTCCATGAGGAGAGCTCAGAACAGTCACCACACCCAAACACCAGAATCCTGGATTTCAATTTCAAATTGTTGCTGTAAGGGCACCAGTCGGTGCTTGTAAGGGCATAAACCCCAAATTCTGGCTTTGAATTTATATAGTTTCAAAATTAGAGACCGTGGAGTTCACCCAAAACCTAGGTCTAGTGCAATTGAAGCCTTAAAGAACCCTTAAACCCCAAATCCAAATTCCAGTTCTCAGGAACCATGACGTGGTGCTAAAACTCCAATGAACAATTTACACATACAAATCAAAGCCCTGGAATCTGAAGATCTGTATTCATTTCAAACCATGCTCCATTAAGAACACCTGGGAGTCATCATGGAAACCCTAAACTCCAGCTCCAAATTCTTGCTTTCAAGAACAAGGAATTGCACCCTACACTGCTCAATTAAGAACCCCAGGGAGCATGCAAGGAAACCTTAATCCCCGTATCCAAATTTCAGACATCAGCACAAGTGTAACAAAATCCCAAACCTCAAAATTATACATTCTATCAAAAATCCTTGGGCCTATTTTAAAATCCAAGTGCCAATACCCAGAATCCATTTTCTCCATACTATTCAAAATTCCAGAGCCTATGTCCAAATCCCTTTATCAACAGACAACCAATCTGATACACCCCAAAACAAAACCCTCAACAACGATAAAAAACAATGTAACAAAATCCCTACCTCTTCTTACTCCACCACCCCTGTGTAATCCCACGCACATACCCTTTGCCCTCCTGATGCTCTCCACCTCTTCCAACAGATTAAAACTACTCCCTTTCATCTTCAGCTCCTAAATACAATTACCCAACAATCTGGCATCCTCCTTTTCTCTTTCAACCAGCCTCTCAGCCTTCTTTTCCAGACCCATTTTGTACCTCATCCCCAATATCATTAAAACGGATGCTACCACTGATTGCAAGCAAGGAATCCAAACCTTGCTGCAGGCGTTTAGACTATCTCCTACAGTAGTGTATAGAAGAATTAAGGTTACTGCATGGTATAAGAAATACAAAATGCAAAACTGCGTGGTTTGTTTTCGGGTGGCGTCTAGCTGGGCTTCTTTAAGGGCAATTCTTCTGCAGATGGCTTCTTCTTCCTTCATCCATTGCTTTAACAGAAGCTTGTGTTGGCAACTCTCTGCAATTTCTTGCAGAGAATTCCTTCTTTTTATTTTGGGATCCATTTCGCGAGGCGGGAAATTTTGCGGAGGTTTTCTTGGGGATTTGGTTCAACTGAAAACGAAGGTTCTGTGGGAGAATTTTGAATTTTTAGAAGGGTGTGCATTCAGTTATGTACATTTATCTCGAGGCTTAACGGCCATATTTTGTAGTAATTATATTTGAAAAATTGTGGCCCTGTGGTTCATAAGGTTTTATTTGTAATACAAAAATAATGCCTCTCCAATGTTTAAGGCTTACTTATAGAGGATATTCCATTATAACATGCTTTTAACTAAAATAATAAAAATAAGTGAGTTTTAGATTTAATTAAATAAATAACTTATTAGGTTTGAGATTTCATTACTAATTAGTGTAGACACTTAAAAATGTTCTGAATTATATATACACTTGTATCCAATATATTAACATCATTTCATCTTAAAATCTATCTTCTTTTTGCTTGTTTAATTAAATAAGTTTAATTATTTAATTAAATGCCTCATTTTCATCTATTAATCTGATTAATCTAATTAGGTTAATTCCTACCCCTTTCATGCTAATCTTTCGTCCTGTTAAATTGAATAAATCAAAATATTTTATTTTAACACCTTAAGTCCTCTCATTTAAATTAAATAATCATAATTATTTAATTAAATGCCATTTTAATCCCTTTCCATTAAATAAAACTTATTTAATGGATATCATAAATTCTTCTAAATTGCATAATTGAAACTTTGTTTTAATTATCAAATTACTAATTAATTCTAACTCTCCCACTTGTAAGGGAATATTCCTTGATAATATTCCCCCTTTGCATATTCTTCCAAAAAGGAATATTAATATTCCTTCCCTTTTGCACATTAAAAATTGGTTTTAATTAACTAAATGCTAATTTTCGTCACCCATGAGAATATTCCTTGAGAATATTATCTCTCTTCACTCATTTGAAAAAAATAATATTCTTCCTTGTAACAAACTTTCAACAAACTTCTTGTGCAAGTTTTGAAAGTGTGTTTGTTTGGATGATTGTGGGTCCTTGATTAAATATTATCTTGCATCCTCAACCCTCAATGGGAATCCATGACCCATGCCTCCATTTTCCTTCCTTCCTGACCATTGATTCATTCTTTCAATCTTGACCATCAGTTTCATTTTGCCTACTCTATAAGTAGGGCTTGCATCTATTGAATAGGGATCCATCTTTTAATAGTAAACTTATGATGTTAAAATCACTCTCATTTGCATCCATATTTAGCACATATTTATCTTTTTTTAGTTTAAATCTTGCATGATTAGCTTAGAGCATCCATTAATGGCTTCCATGGTAACTTAGTTGTATCCATTTAGTATATCTTAAAATTAGGGCTTTAATCTTTCGAATCTTGCATACACTTAAACCAATAATTTTAACTTTCATCATGTTAATCTAGCATTCATCATGCTTTCATTAATCTTTTTCATCAGTTTCCATCAATTTTAATCAATAAAATCAATTGGAAAAGCCTCATATTATCCAAGGAATTGGGAAAGGGTCACCATTCCACATCAGTGCAACACCACTCCCCTAATAGAATAAGTTTCAATGTCTTAGTGTAGATGTTTATCAAGTTTTCATGTTTTAGAATGTTAGTTTTAATGGCTTCTTCATATTTATTTGCATTGAATGATCTTATTGGGATTGATGCTTAGTGGCTTAAATAAGTTTTGAATCCTTATGGATCAAGTGTAGTTAACCTATACTACGTCATCGGTCACAATTAGTAATAGGAATGAGAAAGGATTAGAGAGAGCACATTGTCTGATTTGAATTGAAGAGGTTGAAGATGATTATAGTTAATTAGAGGGAGTTTTAAACTATCAAAGATAGATTTTGAAAGATTCTACATCAAGCAACGATTAGTAGTGTCATGAGGAGCAAGTCTTGTCCACTTAACATGTTGGTCTTGGTCTATTGGTGTGTAGTACTAAGTGGGTCATGTTCTAAGTAGATGTGACATTGAAACCTACATTTTTCTTTTATAGAAAAAATTGGTGTCTATGAGATGTTTTTTGCATTTACATTAGTTAGATGCTAAGATTAGAATTTAATAGTTTTGATGTAGAAGCTTCAAGTGGTGCATGCAAATAAGAGAAAAGCTCTAATAGAGTTCCTATTGGTCTTAATGTTCATAGTAGCTCACTAGAGTCTATGGAGAGAGGAGTGTAAGTGCTCCTTCCTAGGTTAGAACCCTTAAAATCTCATTTTATAGACATGTAAGGTATTTTCTAATATTTTTTAGCCATTAGAGGGAAATTAACACTTGGAGAGAGAGAGAGAGAGAGAGAGAGAGAGAGAGATGATGGGGAGGGGACATGGAGGACACTATTGTGTGCACTCCTATCTAGGAGGACAAGAACATTAGGTGTTAGTGCCCATGTGATGTTGATAGTAGAATCAAGACACATGTTAGCATGGAAGTGAAGTGGACCTAAAAATGAATAAAGGGGGCATGAACTAGAGGATAGGAATATCACGTAAAATTATTAGAGTAGTCATGAATTACATTTGTAAAAGGAGAGTGTTAAACTAGGTATAAAATGAGAGGGGAATTACAATGTATGCACTTTTGTCTTACATTTTCCCCTCAATTTAGTGTACATGTGAGCTACAACAAATCAAGTATGATATAGTAAATAGAAATAACATTATACTAGGGAACTATGTTAGATATCAAATGCCTATCTCTACTAAAGCCTCATCTCTAAATATTCAAAACACTCATTACAAAAGAAATTAGAACTGTGATAGGTCGAAATTAAGTGGTAAAAAACGAGTAGCAAACAAAGTAATGCAAAATACCTTCAAAAACAACCTACACCTCAAGATTAGCCTAGTTGGAATCAACACAAAATAAAAATAACAAATGAAACCTATTACCTTGTGTCGAATCAATCCTTTGGTTGGCCCTTCGATCTTTGGTGTTGTATGCACTCCTTGGATAGCAAGATGCAAGCTAGATGGTGATATGAAGATGGATGCAAGTGGATGCAAGCATGAAAATGGCTAAGTATGGATTCTAGGAAAATTTTGCAAGAGTTTGGCTACAATGCATGATCTCTCTCAAAATGAGAGAAAAGAGGGAGTATTTATAGAGATTTTGGAAATCTCTAGGGAAATGGACGGTCAAGATTGAGCCACCAAGATCAAGATGTAGAGCTAAGGTGAGTTGAGAACTCACAAGCCCTCATATCTTGACATGTGGCATGTGATATGGCTTAAAATGGATGATGTGTACATGAGGTGGAAGGATAGTACATGACATGGAGAGGGTACATGGTACCTTAGGATTGGGACAAGATCTCCTCATAAAGGAGGTACTTGTCCCCATGTGGGTGAGAGGACAAGTGGGGAATTAAAATTTCCTCAAATATTCTCATGGGGATGAGAGAAGGAATTTTAAAATTCCTTCAAATGTATTGGGGGATTAAATGTGAATTAAAAATTCACATGGGGAATGGAGATACCTTGTTCAAAAAGAGAAAGATTTTAATGAAGTTGACTAAGGACACATTCCATAAATGATATGGGGATTAGGGATGACCTAATTAAGTGATTAAGGTTGTGCAAGTACTTGATTAGCCTAATTAAGGGCTCATTAGAGACAAGTGGGAAATTATGGAGGATGGGACCCTAATGATGATTAGGGGTGCACACATCTTAATCATAAATTAATTATGACTAAGAAAGAGGGTTAGACTGCTAAGAGGGATTAGAGGCCAACTTGCAAAAGTTGGAGGATGTGACAATGAGAGAGAAAATAGAGAATTTAAAATTCCCAAAAGATAATATGACCAAATTAAATAAAGTGGTACATTTATTTAATTTAGAGAGGAAATAGGGGAAAAGTATTCATTGAATTAAATACTTTAGAAAACCTTATGCAAGACACATAATATTAATTAAGTGAACGATTTAATTAATATCTGCAAAGAGGATGATTTCGATAGAGCAAAGGGATGATTAAGATTATGACTTTGACCATGTTGAAGTGGTCAAATTTGGATGCCTACATTTTGCCCCTCTTCGAGAAACTATTAGGATAATAGGGTTTCAAAGAAAAGTATAACATAGATGACTCTATGGAAGAAGTGACTGGAAAAGAGATGCCCCAGAGCGGAAGATATTATGAGCTACCCTCGAGGGAAGGCTTATGACGGAAAAATTGGGAGAGTATGGTAGGGTATGCCCCCTCGAGAAGGGGACGGGGACAAAAAAGGGCGTCACAGGAAACTTCTCGAAAGGGTGAAGTGGGATATGTCGATGGAAAGAACACCAAAAATTGAGAAGCTTGGCGCTAGAGCGGAGGAAAACAAGTCTATTGGGTGGAAATGGCAGCCTCGGGAAGACAGGGGGAATTAGTTGAGGCCCAAAAAAGCTAAATAAAAGGAAAAAAAATCCTTTCAGTTAAAAAGTAAAAAAAAGGGGGGAAAAGCTATAAAAGGGAAGGTGGGGTTATTTCTCTTCATTTGGATAGCTGTCAAAGGAGAAGAAGAGGAAGAGGAGGAGAGAGCAAGACAAGGAGGAGACACGATGCTAGAATATGATTCGACCATCATTCACCGGGGGGAGGAGAGGCGGTGATTCTTCGCGGAGTGTGCCATGCCACGTTAGGTTAGACCAAAACCCCACTTTGTGTTTTCATGTAATTTGGCCAATTTGTTTCAAAAACAAAAACATAGGTTTTGTGGGGGGGACGAGATGAAAAATGGGTTAATGGGTTTAAAAAAAAATAAAAATTATTTTGTATTTGTGGGAGAGGGGGGGCGAGCTGGGCGGGTTCACCCGCCTAGGTGGGTGGGTTCGCCCATGCGCGCTCGTCTGGATAGGTGGGTCTGCCTGTGCCCGAGCGGAGTGTCGCCCAGTGGCCCGGGCGGAATGCCACCCAAGTGGCTCGGGCGAGTTCGCCTGAGCGCCTGCAGGTCCGCCTGCAAGCTCAGGTGGGTCTGCCCGGGCCCGAGGGCGGTTCCACCTGCGAGCTCGGGTGGGTCCGCTCGCGAATTCGAGCAGGTCCGCCCAGGCCCGAGGGCGGGTCCGCCCGAGCCCGTGGGCAGGTCCACCCGTGAGTTCGGGTAGGTCCACTCGGGCTCGAGGGTGAGTCTTCCCGCGGTTGTAGGCAGGTCCGCCCAAGGGGCTAGGGCGAACCCAGGAAGGCCGAGAAAGACCGGAGAAGGGAAAGAGGCAAATAGGAAAAGAAACATAACCAACAAGTTGTCATGGTGATGGATGTAGAAAGTGGAGAGTTTACGGACGTGAGAGAGACGATCCCAGGTTTTAGCGAGATGCGTGGCACGGATGACAGGCGCAGAGTACGAGAAACTGTCAGAGGCAGGACTATTACACATACTTTCCTACCCGACGATGAAGGCCCATAGGGCCATGCTGACAGCACTGATAGAGTGTTGGGACTCGGAGACATCGACATTCCATCTATCGATGGGGGAGATGACAGTGACCTTGGAGGATGTTTGGAGGATTTTGAGGCTCCCTATAGCAGGGCTTCTGGTTAGCGAGTGCTGGTCAAAGGGCGAGGCATTGAATGAGTCTGTGCGTGTTGTTTTTGGTAGTGACGATCTACCAGTTCAGCGGGGTCAGTTGGATGTGGATAGGATGCTGTTGTGTAGGGGGATGTCGATTTTGTCCTTATACTTAGTGGGACTGATTAGCGGGATCCTAATGCCAGACCGGAGTGGTTGATTCCTACATCTCAGGTTCGTCGAGGTGATTCGACATATCATCGAGGGGCGAGAGGAGGAGTTCACGTGGGGGACATGCATGCTGGCATAGCTATACTGGGACATGCATCGGGTATGCTACCGGAGGGCACTAAGCGTGGCCCATAGCACACTATTACAGGTTTGGGTGTGGGAGCATATCAGGGTGACCAGACCGATCGTGCACAGATTAGGAGTGCAGGATGACAGAGAGGCCGTAGCCTAGGGTTGGGGGACAGAGGCAGGAGTGTTACTGCGGTATCGAGATGTGAGAGATGTGGATGTGTGGAGGAGACGATTAGATGATGTGTAGGAGGAGATGATAGTGTGGCGTCCCTATATGCTGTGGTGCTTTAGGGGTTGGATGGAGGATGAGGTGGCACACAGCGGTTAATTCTTCATGCACTGTTATATTATTGGGCAGATTCTAATGATAATGGAGCTATGCAGACCTGATCGGGTGACACGGCAGTTTGGAGTGAGATAGGACATTTCTGGGGGTGGGCGAGATTCTGATGACTATCACGGGAGCGGCCATGGGGGGCTCCATTGAGCCTGGAGGCAGTGTGGGAGGAGTTGGAGAAATTACAGTTTAGGCCATACCCCGACAGGCAGGAGGGGCCGAGAGATGTAGGGGTGATAGACCGATACTGACAGTGGTTCAAGCGACATCCACCGCCACGGATTACCCCAGTAGTGCCGATTGAGGAGGCACTAGGGTTCAGGTCAGAGGACGAGAGACGGCTGAGGGCAGCAGGGCCAGTGCCCCGAGGATGACAGAGGGGAGAGCAGGTGATGGGATCAGCCACAGAGCCAGCTAGGGCAGCCAGGAGGAGGAGACAATGATGCAGAGCTGGAGGGGATGGAGGAGAGGCACGAGAGGATGAGGCCAGTGGGGCCGCAGCGTAGCAGGATAGGAGAGCAGAGATTCAGGGAGAGAGGAGCCAAGAGGCATGTGCATCCCAGGAGGGTCAGCGGCAGGAGAGAGGGGAGGAGGCTAAGACCTACAGAGCTCAGGAGAGGCATGAGGCAGACATGGCTACCGGAGGGTATCAGCGACAGAGACAGGAGGAGGGTGAGACCAGCAAAGCGCAGGAGAGGGTGACAGGGAGAGGTGGTTCCCCCTGACGATAGACATGGATGCGATGTCGGTAGAGAGCAAGGGGTATGAGCCGCGAGAGATGGATATTGACATGGATATGTACGACCTCCGACCACTGTTGACAGTGCCACCCAGAGGAGAGGATCCCGCAGTGGTACTGAGAGGGACCATAGAGAGATTGTGCCTTAGTGAGTAGCGGTTACAGCAGACAGATGCAGAGCGGGTCAGGTTAGAGGCCGCGATGAGCAAGCTATAGACACGATTCTCCCAGGGTGAGAGAGACTACTCAGCCCTAGCCACACTGGCGTCGGATGTAGAGCAGAAAATAACAAGAGAGAGAGATGAGGCACGGGATGAGACAGTTGATCTGCGAGCAGAGATTGAGAGGTTACGAGCGGAGGTGGCCAGGGAGTGTGAGGAGGGAGATGCCGCGAGATGGAAGCGAGATAGCCTGGTGGCAAAGGTGGTGATACGATAGACAGTCAGAGGGGGGACATGGCAGGAGCCATCAGAGACTGGGACAAGGACTATCAGGGATACAAAGGATTTGTAGAGACAGCTTCATCAGTTATGGAGGGAGAGAGCAAATTGGCACCGAGAGCGGGGCGAGCTCAAAGACAAAGTAGACTATCTGGAGCAGACAGCTGGGGATATGGGATTGATGCAGTAGAGGGAGGAGGAGACAAGGAGAGAGATGTGTATGATGTGGTCAGAGATAGATGTGGTACAAGTACAGGTGCAGGTCTTGGAGGGTGACAGGGACTTGGCACAGGCACGTGCTCAGGCGGTTGAGAGTGATAGGCTAGTGGTAGAGTCAGAGGTTCAGTCTCTCTAGAGAGAGAGGGATGTAGCAGTGTCACAGGTGTTAGGGTTACGATGGGAGCTAGATTCTGCCGAGTTGAGACTACAGGTACTGCAGAGAGACAGGGATGCAGCAGAGGCCTGGGCACAGGCCACTCAAAGAGAGAGAGATGCCGCCGAGACTTAGATGCAGGTGTTGTAGGGTGAGTGAGATGCAGCAGTCGGTGCAGTGGCAATTGGTGCAGGCCAGTGCTATGATAGTGACAGACTCACAGGGATTACAGGGGGAGAGGGATGTTGTTGTGGCTAGGGTAGTGGCTACCGAGGGGATGAGAGATTGGGTTCAGGCCGAGATGGCACAGCTACAACTGTCCCAGGAGGCCTGGGAGCAGGAGAGAAGACTAATCTCGAGAGATCGGGATAGATATTGTCAAGAGCAGAATTCTACTCGGGTTCAGGTTGTCGAGCAAGAGGAGAATGCGAGGCAGGCGGGGTTTTGGATGGCCACATACTACCATGCAGTGCCAGACCCGGCCCATCGGCTGTTCCAGTACACTCGACAGGCACCGCAGATGCCAACGCCATCCCAATCATTGGGGACACAAACTAGAGGTTACAGTGATTCACCAGGTGGCACTCCAGGCAGGAGATCAGTACCTGATTCACCACAGAGATCAGATGCAGGTAGCTCATTCGAGAGGTGACAAGATACCAGTTTTTTGACAAAAGCACGGTGGAGCATGTAGAGCTTATCGACATA
>VDFB02000013.1:65895793-65925056 GCA_007258455.2 Sequoia sempervirens | reverse complement strand
AGAAAGTGCCCCAAGGTGTTGTGAAAGCGGTTTTGTGTTGGTCCTTAGGTGCAATTAAAATCTAATTATAACCAGAGAAGCCATCCATAAGGATAACATCTCATGTCTTGTTGTCAGGTCAACCAACATGTCAATGTTAGACAGAGGGAAGTCATCTTTTGGGTATGCTTTGTTAAGATCCTTGAAGTCTGTGCAAACCCAAATATCTCCATTTAGTTTGGCAACTAGTACTATATTGGAATCCACTCGGAGTAGTCAATTGGTCTGATAAAACCCGCATCTAGTAACTTCTCCAACTCTTTCTTGACCAATAATGCCACTTGTGGATGCATTTTGCGGAGCTTCTGTTTGACAGGTTTGGCATCTGGGTGAACGTCTAGATGATGAACCACTAAGGCGGGGTCTAAGCCAGGCATGTCTTAATATGACCAAGCAAAGTTAATGATTCCCTCTTGGAGTAGCTACACAATGACTGGATACTCTTGCTCTGAGAGTGATTTAGCTACATAAGTGATCTTAGGATTTTCAGCAGTACCCAGATTAACTTCTTGAGTTTCCTCGATTAGAATGGATGATCGGGCATATAACTGAGTTCCCACAAGGGGAAGATGAACATCTCCATCTTCTAGCACCTCCTCGAGGTTTTCGTCATCAGATGCATCCTTTATTTTTAGTTTTTCAAGGTCAGGAAGTGCCTTAGGGAGGTTTTCACTAGAGCCCTATTGAGAATTTCTTGATGCACAGAAGAAGTTAAGCAAATCCAAAATGGAGATATGAGCAGGGATCTTTCCTAGGTGATCAAGGAGGTTGTAATGGGAGCTTATAGAAGTTGATTGGGCAGGTGCAGATGCTGCAGGGACAGTGATGCGAGCTCGCCATGTAGTAACAACAAACTGAGGGTCATTGGCTTTGACATGTATCATAGACACCCGGGGCTCTACCTGCTCAATATAATGAATAATACCCTCATAATTGAAGGGTACATTCTTATAGCTCACATTATTTGTGCTACTATCTTGGGGATTACTGTTGGAGGTGCTTGGGCCTTGATTATGGTTTGGAAAGGCATTTTGATATATCTGCAATTGAGCATTAGATGACGAAGCTTGACTAGGGTCAACCTTGATATCTTCTCGATCAATGAGGTCTTGGATATAGTTTTTTAGACCCTGGAATTTATTCAAAGAGTGTCCTTTGATTTTATGGAACTTGCAATATTCATTTTCCCTAAACCATGCAGGCTTGGGTTTGGATTCGTCAGGTGGCTTAGTGATAGGACACATGATTGGATAATTGACCTGTAGCAATTTATTGAAGACAACACTTAGGGGCTCTCCTAGTTGAGTGTACTGGCATTTAGCGTTCCCCTGGTTATTCTGATTTGACTGTTGAGGAGGACGAAATGCCCCCTACGGTACAGATATGGCGTTAGGTATGGATTGTTGTTGTCTCTGGGATGTGTTAGCCACATGGACATGTTTAGTATCAGTGACGCCATCATTTACTGCATTCTTGTTCTTGTTCCAAAAATGTGGCTTGTCGTTGAATGACCTTTCTTTATCCTGATTATATATTTTGACATGCCCTTTGGCGACAAGGGCACATTCAAGGATAGGTCCCTTTTCCACTAGCTCCGCGAAAGTGGTGACACAATGTAATCTAAAATTATGAGCCATGTCGGGATGAGAGTTCTCCACAAAGAGGGTGACCATGTCCTTCTCTCTTAGAGGATTCTTCATTTGGCTCACCAACGCCCACCACCTTTGAAGGTAGCTGGCAAAGGTTTCCCCCTCTTGTTGTTTCTCTTTGAGGAGGTCTAAGGTATCAGTGTCCTCCAGATTGAAGGAGAAGTAGGATACAAATTTTTCTGACAGGTTCGCAAAAGATTTTATGGACCCCTTTTCAAGGGCCATCAACCATTCCAGGGCAATGCCTATCAGGTTTCGGGGAAACAGGCGTAAGAGATAATTATCGTTGTGCATAACTTCCTGACACTGGGAGTAGAACTCTTGCAAGTGAGCCTTAGGATCTTTGTTCCCCTTGTATCTGTCAAATTTTGGTATTTCAAAATGTTTGGGGAAGGGGATCAATGAGATGGAGGGATCGAACGGGTATGGGCATATGTCCTCGAACTTGAATGATTGTTTGCTAGTCCTCGCCTAAAGATCTTTCAAAGTGACTTTAATTTCTAGCAAATCTGAGTTGATTGGTGGTTGGTTGGGTGGAGATGGATGGTAGGATGACAGAGGATCCTGCTGAGAGAGTGGAAAATTGTTCAGATGGTGGAATGATGACATCCCTTGTTGGTATGCTGGGGGAATTTGTTGATACGTGGGTTGTTGTTGTGAGGGATAATATGGATTTGTTTAATAAGGATGTGAGGTGGTTTGCATAGGAGCTTGGATGTGGTGTTGTGGATTGACCTGTTGATAATGGGGGAATTGGTGTGATTGTTGGGAGGCCGCATAAGGTGGTTGCTACTGGGACTGTTGTTGGTAATATAGATGTTGTGGGGGTTGTTGGTGTGACATGGGGTGTTGTGTGGGCCAAGACAACATGCTGTACTGTGCTTGAGCTTGCGGTCATAGGATGGATGCGAGGAAAGGAGATATGGTCTGAGTGGAAGGTCAGGATGGATTGCTTTGTGATTGAGATGGTGGTTGTTGCGCAAAAAATAGCAGTTGCTATTGTTGGGGAGGCTGAGATAATGTAGGGGGATTTTGCAAGGGAGGTTGTTAGTCACCAAAGGGAATTTGCGGAGGGGGTAGATTAGATTGAGGTAGCTATGGGGATGCATATGAAGGTGATAGTTGGTTTAGGGCCCTAGAAGGTGGGGGCAATGCAGTGAAAGGGGCGCCCCAGTGTTGACGACAGGTGGATTTGAAGGGGGTGGTGCCGGTATCATTAGTGGTTGTGGTTGCAGGACGTTTTGTGACATGTCGAAGGTGAAAGGATCATTGGGATCAGTAGTTTGGGGTGCCCCTACGACTGAGATTATGGGATGCGGGGGATTGCTAATGGGATATAGAACGACATTGCTGAATTTCGGTTGATGCCAACCTTCTATAGAAGGAACATTGGGGACGTATGAACTACTTGGTGCATTATGTGAACCTTGAGGTATATGGGGTGTGAAACCGCCATACTTGGATAGATCGGTACCTGACGGCATTTTAACACCCTTGTCAATTAAGTGAGCCAAGATTTCCTCGCCATGTTTTTCAAGAAGGCGATCTGTCATTTGTACATTGACAGGGTTACTAAAGTGTTCCTTAAACGTAACCTCAGGTTGAATGACCATGTTTTCATCTCCGGGGGGCAATGTGTTTTGACCGTCAATATTGAATTGTGATGATGTTCCATTATGAGGATCCCGAGGGATGTTTACACTATTATTGGGGTCTTGTGAAGCATTAGTTGCGTTGTTTAGATCTTGAAGGATGTTTGGTTGGGATTGTTGTTCGGCCATTTTCCTTGTTTGTGACCAGGTTTGAATGAGCATGCAATATGACGGGTTATGATGACTTTGATGACGAAAGGATTGATTTGATTTGGTGATTGATTAGCCGAAGAGGATGTGGTTCAATAGGATTGGTTCGATTAAATGATTAACTAGCTACTGAGATCAAGGCCTGACGAGATTGACTTGACTTGACCAATGTGGACTAGGTTGATTGAAAGATTATGAGTTGATATGGGTTGGATGATATAACAATTTGATTTGGTATGATGATTGATTAGGGTGATAGGGAACAGAATCTGAAGCCAAGTTCAAGAGTGCTCCTTGATAATGCTAGGTGTTTGATTGATGATAACGACACCGAATCCAACTTGAGATAGAAGTGGATTGATTGGGCCAACAAGGATGACCGACTTAGGACGGATGACAGTCCGAAGTTGGTTTTGATAGATGACGATTAGAGATGAACACCTAGGTCAATTCGGATAACTGCTCTAAAATGTGAACTCTGAATGGATATACGGATGCACGAGCTGAGGGGATGAACGTTTATGATGACAAATGGATTGTCGAGTGGACAGAAGTCTGAAATGGGAAGACGAGTGATCAAGATGGTGGAATGACAGTTTCGGCTAGCAAAGAGGATAGAAAAGTTGATTGATCAAGGGTCAGGTCTGCCCAAGGAGCAAAACTGATCAAAATAGGTCATAATAGGCCTGAAATAGGTTGGTTAAAAGGTCAAGTCCGCCCTTGCAGAAGGGAAAGTCCGCCCAAGGAGCAAAAACTGATGAAACTAGGTCAAAAAAACCTCCAAAGGACCAATTTTCAGGGCAAGTCTGCCCTTGGATGAGGGAAAGTCCACCCAAGGAGAAAAAACTGATGAAACTGGGTCAAAAACAGCCTCCAAAGGACCAGTTTTCAGGGCAAGTTTTCCCTTGGATGAGGGAAAGTCTGCCCAAGGAGCAAAAACTGAAGAAACTGGGTCCAAAATAGGCTCCAAAGAGTCAGTTTCTAGGGCAGAAATGCACTAGATGAGAGAATCCGTCAGGAGCAAAACTGAAGAGCTGATCAAAACAAGCTCCAAGAGTCGGGTTTACAAAGGAAGTCGCCCATGGATGAGGAAGAGATCTTGAGGAGCAAAAGCTGGAAAAGCTGGGTCAAAACGGGCTCCAGAGTCGAGTTTCTGGGCAAGTCGCCCTGAATGAGAAGTCTTCCCAAGGAGAAAAAAAGCGAAACGATTGAAACAAGCTCCAAGAGTGGGTTTCAGAATAGTCCACCCTTGGATGATGGAAAGTCCGCCCAAGGAGAAAAAATTGAAGAAACTAGGTCCAAAACAAGCTCCAAAGAGTCAGTTTCTAGGGCAAGTCTGCCCCTGGATGAGGGCAAGTCCACCCAAGGAGCAAAAGTTGGTCAAAATCCACCAAAACAGGCTCCAAAGGACTGGTTTTTAGGGCAAGTCCACCCCTGGATGAGGGCAAGTCCACCCAAGGAGGGTTTAACTTGAATTTTGACAAAAAAAGACCAAGGCAAAGGACTGAAAATGCAATGGTCAACAATCAAAAGGCTATGGCAAAATGAAGGCAATCAAACAATCACTGGTTTCACACAAAGAAGACAAATCAGACAATCACAAGCCTAAGTCTAGTAGAGGAAATGGTCAACAAAGTCCTCTAATCTAGGATGAACATGGTTACTAGGGATTCCTCGATATACACCCGGTATGTGAGGCCCAAACTGTGAACACCAACCCATTACAAGTGTGAGTTAGAAACCTAAAAGGCTCGAACCAATTCTTCACATCATCCTGATGCTTCGCCAATTACAACGTTGTTGGATCGAGGTACAACTTTCGCTCTCCCCCCTTTATATACCCCGCCGGTACGTGTGGTTGTAATCGTCCCTTGGGGTGATGAAATCCCCAAGTAGGCCCCACTATGAAAAATAAAATGGGTAGACTCAAAGGACGTGGTAAGCTACGATTTCTTGTTACCCAGGATCGCCGAATGGCGCAAGGGGATTGAATACGTCAAATAGCTTATCTAAAAACACAACATACAAGGTTGATTGACACCTTTTAATTAAGCTATGTTCCTAATTAGGGGTTAAGAACCCTTAAAATAGTCAAAAAAATGCTAAAAAACTAAAATTTCACCTTTTCAAAAAAGCTACCTAGGGCAAATCCGCCCGTTTGTGAGGGCAGATCTGGCTGTCTGGGGAAAATCCAACTGTCTGTTAGGTCGGGTCCACCTGTCTATGAATTTTTTTCAAAAACCATTTTCTGCAATCTAGGAGGGTAGGGTCTGCCTGGAGAGGGTCAGGTCCGCCTATGGAGGGCGGGTCCGCCTATCTATTAGGTCGGGTCCGCCCCTCTATGACCTGCCCCTGCAAAAAGTTAAAAAAAAGAAAACGTAAAATCAAGAGACTCGTTTGTGGGTCCCACCAGGCGTGCCAGAAATGTGATAGGTCAAAATTAAGTGGTAGAAAATGAACAGCAAACAAAGTAATGCAAAATACCTTCAAAACAACCTACACCTCAATATTAGCCTAGTTGGAATCAACACAAAACAAAAACAACAAATGAAACCTTTACCTTGTGTCGAATCGATCCTTTGGTTGGCCCTTCGATCTTTGGTGTTGTATGCTCCTTGGATGGCAAGATGCAAGCTAGATGGTGATATGAAGATGGATGCAATTGGGTGCAAGCATGAAAATGGCTAAGTATGGATTCTAGGAAAATTTTGCAAGAGTTTGGCTACAATGGATGATCTCTCTCAAAATGAGAGAAAAGAGGGGGTATTTATAGAGATTTTAGAAATCTCTAGGGAAATGGACGGTCAAGATTGAGCCACCAAGATGAAGATGTAGGGATAAGGTGAGTTGAGAACTCACAAGCCCTCACATCTTGACATGTGGCATGTGATATGGCTTAAAAGGGATGATGTGTACATGACGTGGAAGGATAGTACATGACATGGAAAGGGTACATGGTACCTTGGGATTGGGACAAGATCTCCTCATAAAGGAGGTACTTGTCCCCATGTGGTGAGAGGACAAGTGGGGAATTAAAAATTCCTCAAATATTCTCATGGGGATGAGAGAAGGAATTTAAAATTCCTTCAAATGCATTGGGGGATTAAATGTGAATTAAAAATTCACATGGGGAATGGAGATACCTTGTTCAAAAAGAGAAAGATTTTAATGAAGTTGACTAAGGACACATTCCAGAAATGATATGGGGATTAGGGATGACCTAATTGAGTGATTAAGGTTGTGCAAGTACTTGATTAGCCTAATTAAGGGCTCATTAGAGACAAGTGGGAAATTATGGAGGATGGGACCCTAATGATGATTAGGGGTGCACACATCTTAATCATAAATTAATTATGACTAAGAAAGAGGGTTAGACTGCTAAGAGGGATTAGAGGCCAACTTGCAAAAGTTGGAGGATGTGACAATGAGAGAGAAAATAGAGAATTTAAAATTCCCAAAAGATAATATGACCAAATTAAATAAAGTGGTACATTTATTTAATTTAGAGAGGAAATAGGGGAAAAGTATTCATTGAATTAAATACTTTAGAAAACCTTATGCAAGACACATAATATTAATTAAGTGAAAGATTTAATTAATATCCGCAAAGAGGATGATTGCGACAGAGCAAAGGGATGATTAAGAGTATGACTTTGACCATATTGAAGTGGTCAAATTTTGATGTCTACAAGAACATACCAAAAAATTATTTACAACTAATGTCACACATGTGAAGAGACTTTAATTTTAAACTATTAAAAGAGTTATAGACTACTCATGGAATTGGAACTAGTGTAGTTCCCATTTTAGCAAGAAGGTTTGTGTGGGATTTGAGTATATAGGAGATAGTACAAATAAATTTTAAAAATGGGTGTGAAGGAACCTACACAGGGAATTGGTGTGATTGAGAAGGAGCTTGCACAAAGAAAACTAGAAAATGGTTGCAAAGGAGATTGCACAAGAAATTGATATGGTTACAAAGGAGCCTACACAAACTAATCAAAGTAAGATGATAATTGATTGAAGCAATTATATAATTGTATGCCTCCTCCCCAAATTAATTATGAGAAGGGAACTAAATGGAGGAAAGGGGAGATGTGGATAAGAGAATGAAAGAAAATTGATGTTGGGAAAGAAAGCATAACCTCAAACAGATGAGCACTAGAAAGTACAAGAGAGGATAAAAGAGCAAGAGTGGGGCCCCCAAAAGGTTCCCTCAATGGTTTTGCACTCAAAGAGAGAAATAAAGGGAGATGGTTGAAATGTAGGATGAGAGGATTAGACTAATGGAGGAAATATAGGAAAAGATGATTGAAATTTGACCAAAGAAGGGGTAGTAGAATTGAATGGATGAAAGAGAAGGAATTTTGAGAAAACGCAAGGAAAGAAAAGAAAGAGTGGTGAAAGGTGAATGTGAACAAAAAATAATTTAAAGGGGGATGAAGGATGTAGTAAGGTTGGTGGGGGGATTAAATAAAGTGGGTGCAAGATGGGAAAATAAAAGGGAAGTAAAAAATTAGAAAATATGGTAGAATTTTGAATAAAATAAATTGAAAGATTAAAAAAAGGTAGGGGTATAAGGAGTGTGAGGGGATAAAGGAAAGATGCCTTGAAGACAAGTATGTCTAGGAACAAGAGTGGAGTAGGTATTAGCGTAGGCTATCATTGGCTAAGTGATGACACATGTATGCAAAAATTAGTTGTCAAATAATTTTATGAATTTTGAGTTTGTTTTGAAAGATTTCATATCCAAGTCAAACAATGGAGGAATTTATTTTTGTTGAGGGGAGAATGCACATTTATGACAATGAGAGAAAGGTGTCAACCTTGATCTTTTGGTTGCATTTGTGGGATAACAAGGGCATCTCATGAGGCACAAACTTACATCGCCTCCACTATGTAGAGATGCCATACAATTATGTTTGGTGCTTATGTAGGTGTCCCATGGTTCTATGCAAAAAAACATGTTATTGTCTCATGAAAATGAGAGGAGAGGAATATTGATATGGTAATTTGTGTGATTGATTGGACTATACAAAGATAATTATATTTTTGTGTGTCATGTATTGTGATGTATAGGTTCTATCTAAGGTGTGAGAAAGGCTACATAATATTGTGTTGTAGTCTTTACTAGAGTTAAGAGAATTTGGTGATAAGATGACATCATTGGAGAAAGTGGGACTAGGGTAAATATTGAGCTTGCCCTACATGCAGCTTATCATGGGAAAATAAATTGTTGATATTGATGGAGAGGTGGGAGATAGACATGTGTGTGTTTTTGAGCTATCCATAGGAGAGACAATGATGATACTAGAGGAATTATAGTGCATCCTACACCTACCAATGTAGGGGATGTAGTTAGTTTATGTTGGTATATAGGTTTGTCATACACCTTAAAATCCCAACAATGAATTTATTTAGTATAATTTATTATTTATTTGTAATCCCTCTTCAAAAAGGGCATCTAATTTTGTTTTAGAATTATGTTGCATGTGTACTTCCTTTCATGATGTATATAAAGTTTTAAGAGCATCTTATTATATATTATAAGATATGTAAGAAATCTTATGATGATTCTGACATGTAACCTTGGACATGTAAGAGGAAGGATATATAATGGAATTGATTAGACCAAATTTTGACATGTAATTATTACATCATAATACATCTTTGGATGGAGATAATCAATATAAAATGGATCATCCAATTCGGTGAGTTAGTTGAACTACAAAATTATTAGGGTTATGACATCATAATAGGGCCTCTTAAAAATAGGTTATTGACTCATCATGGCATGGAGGTATTGGAATTGAGCCTTTAGTTTGGGTGTTATACTAGGTCATGGTTTTGGCTCATGGTTTGTGATTTACCCTTTGTGGTTTCCAATTTTATTTATCTTATATATAGGTGCTTAGGATGGATATGTATGATGATGTTATTTTGTAGGGTGTTATGCTATCAAAATTTCTCTATACTTTTGTTATTTGTTCTCTTGTGAAGGATTTGTTGCATAGAAAATTGTTGTTCCACCAAAAGATCGACCTATTAATGCTCGATAAAATTGCTAGAGTTAATGAATCCATAGGAGGCAATTAAGCCATGTCACAAACCTGAGTGTTGCGTTTCACAACACAAGGAGACCAAGGGTGCACATGTTGCAACAATTCCTTGGCCCCCCAGCACAAGCGAGGGATTCAAGCTTGTGACCCAGGCTCTAATACCAATTATTGCACAGACGGTTGTTGTTGCACAAAAAGATTGACTTGTTAATGCCCAATTTACAACTGCTAGAGTTAATGAATCCATGGGAGGCGGTTAAGCCCTGTCACAAACCCGAGTGTTGTGTTGCACATCACAAGGAGACCAAGGGCACACACCTTGCAACAGGCTTGAGTTTGTTTATGTATTATAACTGTGAGACGAGGATTGTTAGGGTGGGTCGATTACACTTGATCCATGATGAATCAAAGCATAACTTAGCCACTACACCTCAATCACAAACAAGATCATTCTTGAATTGAAAGTTAAACTAAGCATTTACTGAAACTAAAAGTTACAAACTATGAAAACAGTTAAATTCCCACTCTAACCCATTTGAAACTTATCTTGTTTTGGAATTGGAGGCGTGTTGATATGGAACAATGACCCTTTCCCAATCCCATGATTAGCGACCTTGTTTCAATTGATTCTATGGAAGAGAATTGATGAAACCATTGTGATAAATGGATGAAAACCTAATTTATGCTAAACTAAACATGATGCAAGCTAAATTAACATGATTCTATGCTAAAATTGATCTAATTATGAAATTTATAAGCTAATCTAAGCTAATTCTAAGCTAAAAGATGGAAACCCTAATTTATAAACAAACTAAGATGGATGCATGGAAGCCATTAATGGATGTATTAAGCTATTATGCAACTAAAATGAACTAAATTAAGCTAAAAGTGAGTAAATTGAGAGTGAGAGTGTGAGTGAATTCAACAACATGACTTTGCAATTGAAATATGGATCCTTTTGTCTCCAAATAGTGACCTATTTATAGGAAAGCAAATGAGAAATGGAGGTTTGAGATCAAAAAGATCAATCAACGGTCAAGGATGAAAGAAAGAAGAGGCATGGGTCATGGATTCTCACCAACGGATGAGAATGCATGATGGGATTTAATCAAGGGCTCACATTTGCTTCAAACAAACACACTTTTGACCTACTCACATAAGTTAAAGGTGACTTGTTCAAAAGATTAAAGGTTTAGCTTGCTCAAGAAGCCAAGTGAGTTGATTGGATGAGAGAGAAATATCTTTTGGAATATTCTCATGGGTGAGGATAAAATGTATTTTGCAAATCAAAAGAAAGTTTTAATTGTGCAAAAAAGGAGATAAGGAATATTCCATGGGAATATTCCCCTTTTAGAGGAAAATTAGTTTAATTGCTAATTAAACAAGGTTTAACCATGCAATTAGGGAATTTGAAGAATTAAAGTGATATTCATTAAATTAAATAATTTAATGAATGGGTGAGAGATGAAAATGATATTTAATTAAATAACTTGGGTTATTTAATTAAATAAGATGACTTAGGAAATTAAATTAAATATTTTGATTTATTTAATTTAATGAGATGAAATGTTAGTGTGAAGGGAGGATGAATTAACCTGAATTGATGAATTAGGTTAATGGATGAAAATGATGCTATTAATTAAAATAGCAAGGTTAATTTAATTAATTAAGCAAAAAGAGGATGGGTTTAAAGAGGAAATGATGTTAATAAATCTGTTTCAAGTGTATGATATATCATTCAGGATATTTTTCAGTGTCTACATTTTGCCCCTCTTTGAAGCGAGGTACCTGTTGCTTTGGTTCAAAGAATAACACTTTTCAGACCAAAACTACTAGACTTAAATCAAAAAATAATTTTTTTCTAATTTTTTCAATATTTTAGATGCCTCACTGCTAAAGGATTAAGCTAATTCCTTGCCCCCTCAAGAAATCGGGCATAATTTTTGAATTTTGGGTTGATTTATTGATAAAGGTTAAAAGTTGTTCCAGGGATCCAAAAAGGATTTGGGATGTAATAATTATGCCAAAAATGCCAAAAATGATGCTAAATTAGGTTCCAATTGGCAAAGTTTGTGAAAATGATGATAAACCCTAGCTTGAAGGTGAAATTAGGGAAAAAAGCCCTAATTTTCTAGCATAAATAAGCCAAGAATGGTCACTTTTAATTCATTTGTGCATTCACACCTTAAGGAATTCTTGCGATTTGAGCTCTGACCCTCTGACGAAATGGCCCAACAAGAGCTCCCCAGACACATTTCCCTTCTTGAAATGATCAATCTAATGGCATATTCTCAACATATTACTTTCTTTGATAGGTTGTACAAATTGATAGGTATTATGAATATTCCTGTAGAATATTTACACTAGATCAACAATTAGGAGCCCTAATAGGATAACATTTAATGTTACCTACAAAATAAAGAAATTACATTCATTAAATATCACATGTTTATAAAATAAATATATGGAATCAAGGAAAATGGGGTCATTAAGTGCTATTGTATGGTTTAGGACATAGAGCACACCCACTTTCCAAGCTATTCCACTCAAGGATAACCCTAGAGATCTCAATGCAAAGGAGATTGAAATCTTGCAATAGGGTTGTCCTAGAGACTAAATGATAGCTAATGAGGGATTCACCACCAAGTGTAAACTTGGAAAAGACAATGAAATGCAAAACAGAATGTAAAAACCCTAATTAAATGTAAAATAACTCTAAATGACCTAGAAAAGTGAACAAAGTGTAACATAAAGCTATGAAATTGAAAGTGTGCACCTGAAAATGTGTTGAAGATTGGAAACAACTCTGAAAATGCTAAAATTACTGAATTTTTAACCTAGTGGGACTCATTCGCCATTTTGGGCGAATTAGTCCTAGTTCTGGATTTTTGCACATGAGCAAGTTTTAAGCAAATGGGCATCCAAATCTGCAAAGAACTCTGAAAACACCTACAGCGGTGGTGAATGAGTCCAGTTTGGCTTTTCTAGAAATTCAAAGTTCTAATTTGCACCTCGCAGTTTGCTCTTTCTGCTCCTTTAGATTCTCGGATCCAAAACTCTGATTTCAGGGCTATAGATGACCTTTTAATGAATATTTTGACCTTGCAAATGGGGAGACAACTCCAACAAGTTTGTAACCTAATATTCAATGATCTCCAAGTCTTCAAAGCACCTAGATCTGCAATCACACAAAGAGAGAAACTTGTTGATTGTTAGGGAATGGGGGTTTGCCTTGGTCAAACCCCTTTTAGGTAATTAAACCAAATGATGCAACAATGAAACAAGGACATGGAACATGAAACATAGAATATGAAACATGAATAATGATACCTTGGATGATGTCTTCTAAACGATGTCTTGTAAATTTGCAACTCGACATGAAATGGCCATGAAGGATGTAGATCTTGATCTTGGATCTTCAATGCTACATCACAACAATAGCTCACTAACATGCTTGATGCTTGATAATATTTGACATGATTATAGATAGTGAATTGCTGCAATAATTGATGAAGAATTTCGGCCTTGAAGACACTTGAATGCCCTTGTGAATGCTTGAATGCTCTTGTGAACTCAATTTTCTATTATGAATATTCTCACAAAATTCTTGGATGAAAATGAGTGAAAGAACCTTGTATTTATACTTAATTATGCAAGAATTCCCAAAATTACAACACTATAAGCCGACATCAGATCTAGCAGAATAAAATCCCATCGAAAATTTGAATTAAATTTGAATTTTGGTCACACGAGACTCATTGAACCAAGGTGGTGAATGAGTCCCATCACACATAATGTTTGGGACCAAAAATGAAAAATTCTTAGAAATGTGTGAAACCTGCATCGGGGCCAAAAAGACATAGGTGGGACTCATTCTCCCAAGGTGGCGAATGAGTCCCATACACTAAATCTGGGCCACAAAAACCAAGAACACTTGAATTATGTTTGTTACTGATTGGTATCAGGATTATCCTCAAAAAGATGCAATAAATGAGGCTTGTGGATGCAAAATAAAGCTAATTAAAGTATAAGAAAGCCCAATTATTAATGATAAGTCTAGAGGAAATTGAGAGTGTGTTACAACACTTTACAACACTCCAAATGAGGCAAGATTAAGGTTGATTTTGATTAAAATTATGTTTAGTATGCTTAGTTGATAAAACCCTAGAAAAGTGTGAAAGTGTGTTTCAACACTTCACAACACTTTTGCAAGGCACCATTAAAATTCCATTAGTTCACAAGGGCCCAAGACCTAATGTGAATGTGTTATCCACATTGCATCATCAAATCAAAGCAACATTAAGCCAAAATCACAAGGAGGGCCCAAACAAGTCAAAAAAAGTAGAAGGGTTACTTTTTCGGTGATTCCAATATAGTAAAATAAAAAATACGATTTGTTGTTTCAAATTTAAGTTTTGTATAAAATTTAATACTTCTATCAATTAAAAATAGTTATTCACAATTTAAATGTCACTAGAACTTCAAATAATGAAATATCTGGTTGGGGGTCGAACTCCCATAAGAATAGTTTTTATTACCTTAAAGGAGCATTTAAACATTTTTAGCATATGAAAGGAAGGTAAAATGTCTAATTTCTATATAACATTTCATTTGGATGTCATAAAATTAGTTAAAAATACTCTTATGCAAAATTTCATGCCTTGTAAAATATTCATGATATGTGCCAAGTTATATTATTAATCTAATCTTTTCATACAGTCACATTATAACTAAATGTAATTTAATAGCTATAAAGGATAAATTGAACCTTGTATGACCACATAATAGTTTCTTGTGATTGATACTTTCTATTATTAACATTGTTTCAACAAAGGATTATATTTATATTTTGTTTCCCATAGAACACATGCATTTATCATGTTGGTCATCCTATTAATGATTTATGCTAAAAATGATTTTAGAAATTTATTTACATTTGTGCTTGATCCATTTATTAACAACTTAAGCATCTTAGAAATAATATTTAAATGTGTAGATGCAATGTTTAGATGGAAAGCATGGATGAAAAGTGCAAATAGAAAGTGCAGTTGGAATGCACAAATGAAAAGTGTAGTTGGGATGTGTAGATGGAAAGTGCAGTTGAAAACTGTAGTTGGAATGTGCAAATGGAGTGTAAAATTGGAAAGTGCAGATGGAAAGTATAGTTGGAAAGTATAGTTGGAAAGTGTAGTTGGAAAGTGCAGATGGAAAGTATAGTTGGAAAGTATAGTTGGAAAGTGTAGTTGGAAAGTCTAGATGAAAAATGTAGTTGAAATGTGTGATTTGAATATGCAAATGGAATGTCTAGGGTTCTAATTAAATATTACAAAATTGCAAGCTCTAAATTGATATTGTAGAATTTTGAGCTCTAAGTGGATATTATTAAATTTTGAGCTACTAATGTGTTGCAAGATGGTGTGTCCCTTGGTCTTCCTTATGTAGTGCGGTGATAGGGTTCGTGATATAGCTTAACTACCTCCTATGGATCTTGTATAAATCTGGCAGTTGTATCAGGCATTAACAGGTCAATCTTTTGGTGCAATGACAACCACCAATGTAATAATTGGTATCAGATTCGAGGTCACAAGTTCGAACCCCTCGCTTGTGTTGGGGGGATTGTTGCAAGATGGTGTGTCCCTTGGTCTTCCTTGTGTAACATAATGCTTGGGTTCGTGACATGGCTTAACCACCTCTTGTGGATCTTATATAAATCTAGTAGTTGTATCGGGCATTAATAGGTCGATCTTTTGGTGCAATGACAACCACCAATGTAACACTAGTAGATATTATTAAATTTTTAGCTCCAAGTGGGTTTTGGAAAAATTCAAGCTCCCAATGGATAGTGTGGAATTTTGAGTGATCATGTTTATCTAGACCTAGGTTTTTCCAAAGCTTTTTCGCTCAAGATTTTTTGAGTGAATTTTTTATAGAAATTCATGTTTTGAGGCACCCTTAGAAGATATATGAACTTGATTTTTAAATGAATTAATTTTTTATACAAATTTCCACCTTGAAAGCTACTCCAACCAAGCCCTTTAAGACATCAAATTGGTCCTTAGTGACAAATAATGGGGCCATAAGACCTTTAAGCCAAAATCATGTCATAAAACACATAATGTTCATTTTATGGGGAAACATGGATGAATAGATGAATAACAACAAAGGGAATATTTACTAGATTCTAATGTTTGATATACCAATTTTTATAAAATTCTTGGCTCAAAGCTCAATGGAAATTGACCTCATGGGATAGTAGGCACTTATGAAAGATGAGGAGTGAAACATCAATTCTAAGGGAAAACCCTAAGCTAAGAACATTCTTGAAAGAAACAAGCAGTCTTTATTTTTCTAAAATAAAAATATGGGGCATGTTGTGAGGAATACAAAAATATTGTAGAGGTGAAAATAAGGTTAGGGAGGGGGTTGAAAATATAGATCACACAAAGAAGTACCAAACCCTAAATTTAAATGAAGTCTAAACCCTAATGATATCTAAAAATAGGATATGCAATGAGATTTTTTTTTCTAAAATCCCTAATAAACGAAGGATAAGTACTAAGGACAAAGCCCTAATGCATGCAAGAAACTTGGCTTCACTAAAATTAGAATGAAAAATAATTCTTTGTCCACTATAATTTTCCTAGACCAAAATAATTAAATAAATAACTAGGATTGATGAATAATAATAAAAATTGAATTTGAATGAATTAAATACAACACTTAGCGAGATTCCAAAGATGGGAAAATGATGTTGAAGATGTTAAGAATCAATTCACCATTATATACTAAATAAATAAGATTTTGTATGATAAAATTTTATATAATTTATAAACTAATTATATGCTACTCTAATCTAGATCCATGTATATGTAAGCAAACTAGTGTGTAATTCTAATTTGTACCTAATAAAAATAACAAAAATATGGTTGATTGAAAATGGTTTAACATGATTATTTGATGTTTGGGTCTCAATAAGGAACTATGTTATTTACAAACACCTTTGGCCTAACCATGTTGAATCACTAGGATCATGTTCTCCATAATACACATTAGATAGACTAGTTTAAAAACAACCAAGGGATAATGATTGGGGACAACGAAAAATGGGCCTATGATGATGTTTTCTAATATATTGTGTGATAATGTCACTATGATTCCTTGAATGTTCTTTGATCATTCCTTTATCTACACATTCCTAGGAGATCTTGGATGGTTCAAATGAATGATTGAATATCTTTAAATATAGAAACATAGCACATAAATCAACATAAAATGTGTGCTATCTCAACTCACAATTGATTGTACAAAGGTAAAAAATGTGTAAATTTTAAAAACTTTGAGGTTAAAATCCATAACTACATAAGTGACCTTAGTTAATCCTACATCTACAAAATGATCTAAGGTGATGGATAAGGAATCTTGGATTGAGACTAATTTTGGTGAATGAACTTGATAATAGGATCAAGATTAAACAATTTCATGAAATAAATTCATGTGATAATATACCAGTTATAATATTTGTGTTGCATTAAGGACATTATAATTGAAGGCTCAAAATATTGGTCATAAGAATGTAATTTTCACCAAATTATAAATAATAAGTACTCAATTTGTGAACAATAGTTACACTTCCCCTAATTTAATCTTGGCTAATTAAATGATAGCACACAAGTGTTCAATGGAATAAATAGCTGAGGGTCAAATATTGTAAGAACAAATATTGTTTTAAGAAGTTAAATAGAATAAAAAGATGTGCATACGACTAAAAATTTACGAAGGAATGAGAAAGATGAAAACTTACAAATTTGGTTCATCTTAAACACAAAAATAAATTATGAGAGTGTATAGATTGTCCTTAGATTATGCAAATAAAAAAAAATAATAAATAAATACAATGCAACTGATTTTTCAAATTATAACCTTTATTCATATATAATGATATGAACTCCACTAAAAAATTTAAAATTCAAACTAGAAAGTAACGAACAATGCGCCTCAACGGGTATTCTCTGAAAATTAAAAAAAAAAAGCATATAAAAGAAAGCAACGGTAGGAATTCATTCGCTCCCCTAAAGGAATGAACTGGTCTATACACTGTTGTACACGCTCTTTAAATACATTATCCGGGAACCCAATGTTTTTTTGGACTCTGCCATTCCTTTCATGCTCTCAAATTCTAAAACTTAAGCGATTCTAGACTCTGCATTTCCTTCTCTGCCATTCGCTGGTGATAATACTCAAGAACTTCATTTGCAGTAGCTCTTTGTAGCGAGTGTCTGTGGCAATCATCATATTGTGGATGAGGAGCAGAAAAAGATTTCATTGTTCTTCTGGAAGATATTGCAGATAGCAGGGGCAACCTTCTTTTGCTCACACTTTGATAGAGGGAGGAGGAAATTGTTGCTTATCACATTGAATTGACAGCATCAGATTAGGGAAGATCTTCCAACTTTCTTGCTTCTTTTCTTTTCATGGAAATTTTCTAACACTTCTTTTTAATGCTACCACTCAAGAGAATGCTGATTAGGATTGTTCAAGGCAATGTTGTAAAGATCTTGCAGAGGGTCAAGACTAATTTGAGGGCTTTGATTAAGAGTCGAGAATGAAGGGCGTGAGCTTTGATTCATCAAAAGAGTCTCACCTTGCTCTCTGACAGTGGAAGTTAAATAAGGCCCTCTCAGATGGTGCTCTCAAGCCTGCTCCTATGGTCTTGCAAGTCAATTTCAGGCAGTTAAATAGTTGGTAAGGTTATTAAATGTGGGGTGATTAATATTTAATAGTAGAAGAATTTTTAGCCTGTTTTGTTGAACGCTTATTTTACATGGAATTTTTGTGTAGTGGAAGAGTAGAATTGAAATGTCTGATTCGCTTTCCTGGAAGATTTGCTACTTTGATGGCTGTTCCAAAATATATTCACTCCTTGAGGTATGCCATCAACTTTTGAATGTAGATTAGTTTGTTTCTTGTCGAATGGAGATGTTTGTAATAAGAAGGCTGGTTTATTCTGTGGCTTGAGCAAAATAAAATGGCGGAACATCGACAAATGATTGCCTAGAGGTACACCCAGTATAGGGATATTTTCATTTTTCCAGATATAAGGTTTTAAATTTGAGATTTACCTTGTTCTAAAGATGCTTTTCATTTAGAGGGATTTATTAGGTACTTGCTGACATTCGTGAGATTTTACTCTGTTTTGAATATGTTTTGAAAGTGAGTTTCTATTTATTGCCATGAATATGTGTAGCATAATGGTTTTGTTGTTGATGATCTTGGTATAACAGTTATGTGTTCGAAGCATAATTAGCGTGTTTCAAATTCTTATAGTTAAAATCGATAGAAGAATATACTAGTCCTTTGATGATTGTTGAAAACCCATGAGCTATGCTTTCAGAGTACCTTATCCCTTAGTAAAAGATGAACCCACTCCTCGTTTCTTTAGCCTCCTTCCTTTTCTCGTCACTTTCTTTTCTTATCATTTGCTCTTCGATTAGCCCTCCATATTGTTTTAGTACTTTGGTATTTTTTCCTTCTGATCTCTTCTAACACCTCAATCTCATTCATAAAGTTTAATAACATTTGCATTCAATTCTGTAAGATTTCCATATTTTGTTTAGAAGTAATGACTTTTTACCAATATGTTCTGTTGTAACAGTTGGTTTTTTTTATTAAGTCGAAGGGCTTCTTGTTTCACTGTTCTATTCTCTATAACTAGAGATACGAGTAACTGCCTCTCCCCTCCTGCTGAGTCGAGTATATCACCAGTGGAAGTTCAATTATCATGATTAGCCCACATACACAACTTATTTTGAAGCTGATGGACTTCTTGTTTCCATGAACCATTTTCTTGAATGACCATCATTTAGATTTTTGATTCACCAAAATAATCATTGTGTTACTTTGTGCATGAATGATCATGGAGCTATTCTCTTTGTAAAATGACAATGATACAATCCCATTGAGGCCTAAAGGATGATCAACAATTTAGTTCAGATCTTCCTTGTCATTGGATCACATGTATTTTATGCTACAATAGATCAAACTCATACACAAGGATTTCAACTTGGACGTGAGACTGTGAGACTCATGAATTCACAAACATAAAATGACATATTCACACAACAATTCCATTAAAAACTCTAATCTCAACATAGATCGTCACAATTTAATAACACCACAAATCACAGACATTACACATATCCACAAAATATTATTTCACTAGTTTCAACGTAAACAGATACCTCATTTAAACCTTCCTCAACTCCCTTAATAATCTCAGATGTCTTCACTAGTTTGTATGGTGAACTGTAGCTACAATTGCCTATGGTATAAAATTACTCTAGAAATTGAATAGATAGGTTTTAAAATACATGTCTACCAAGCAGTTGGTAGATTACCTCTGACAAAATTCCTCTATCGTTTATGCTTTGATGTATGTCCATACCCTGTTCCAAAGCTCCCATTTCGCACAGGCTGGGAAGATGGTGGCAAAGGTTTTAGAGTCTCGTTTTACACCTGCCAATTGCATTTGGTTAGAAGTTTCTAAAGCCTTTTCAACAAATCCATTTTGTTAATATCTTGCAATCAGGGCGTTCCATGAGAACAGCGCGTATTGTGTCAAACAATTCAGGTGCTTTGTCCATGCTTCCACATTTTGCATATCCTACAGTCATGGTATTCTATAAACAATTATGGAGATATTCTGTCAAACAAATCACGTGCATTGTCTATGCTTACATATTTCGCATACATATCTACCAGGGCAATTGCAGCTACAACATCTGACAAGATTGCTCCATCATTTATCCTGTGATGGATGTCCATACTCCACGCCAAAGCTCCCATTTTCGCACAGGCTGTAAGGTTGCTGACAATGATTGCGGAGTCTGGCTTTACGCCTGCCAATCGCATTTCACTGGAAGTTTCTAAATCCTTTGTAACAAATGCTTCTGTGCATATCCGGCAATCATTGCATTAGATGAAACCACATTTCTTTGAGGCATTCTGTCAAACAGTTCACGTGTCTTGTTACTACGCTTCCACATTTTGCGTACATGTCTACCATTTCCAACTCTGATATCTGACAAAAACTGCCCTTCCATTATGCTTAGATGGACGTCCATACCCTCCTCCATGCTTTCTGACATAGATCTAAGCGAGTTCCTCTTATTTTATACTGAATCAAAGTCTATGATTAGAGTTTTCTAATTTCACCTCCAAAGATTCATTTTCAGTAGTCAGTTCTTCAAACTTTTTATGTTCGTTCATAGGTAATCAATTGCATTTGAGTTTGTAAGGCTTCCACTCAATTTTTCGTTCAGAATTTTTCCTTCATTAAGCTCATTTTTCAATTTTACAATTGGCACTTCAAATTCTTCCTTGCAAGTATCTCACAAGACCTGTCTGTAGAAATTTTTTCCTGGATTGATTAAATTTTTTTTTCTATCATTTTTTTTCTACTTATTTCATTGCATTAGACTTGATTGTGGGCCAGAATCTTTGTTTCATTAAGCTTTTTCTATAGCTTTACAACTGTTCCTTCCAAACTCATCTTACAAGTATCCCAAAAGCAACCATTTTTAGTTACTTTCCATGTACTTCTTTATTCCTATTATTCAGCTCTTTCAACTAGTCTTCTAATTTAATTTTTTCATGTCTTAGTTGAATGCATGCTTCTTCATGTTTCAAGCTCAACAATCTTGTTTCATTGAGCTCATTTTGGAGCCCTGCAACATCATTTTTAGAAATAATTCCAACTACCTGCTTTTAATCCTATGTAGACTCTTCAATCTCCTCGCTATAAGCATATTCCGTCCATTCAAGCATGCAAGAATTCAATCACCACTTCAGATCCATGACAGTCTCCCTCCTCATTCTCTGTATTCAGACATATTCAAATGGAAATTAATTGTAAAATCCTCATTCTCAGATTTTCCCTCTCCATTTGAGGATGCTCATTTAATTTTATGAGAAAAGAAGGTTAAGGTGTCTTTTCTGATGAATGTATGAGAAAAGAGAGAGCAAAAAATAATTATTCTGTAGCAACAGGTTTGTAGCCAATGAACAGGGCACTCTGTTTTATTTTATTTTTTTGAGTGTATTGGAAAAGAAGTAGCTCTGTGTATAGATTCATACGTGTTTATCTATGAATGTAATGAAGTTTGTATGTTTTGGAATATTTGTTTATGATCTATGAAGTTTATATGTTTTGAAATATAAATCATTTCTCACTTATCTTCTGTTTTTATCTATGTATTTTTTTTTTTTTGTCTTTGTTACTTATGTGTTCTGTTTCAAATTTCTCTCCTCTGTCTCTTCCTTCAAATCTGACTTCCAACTTCATCTTAGAACAATCTGACAATCATCAACCTTCAGATATTTTTGTCTTCTATTATTCAGTCTCATCATTGTATTCTTTTACCTTAATTTTCCAATTCACTCTTTTATTTCATTAATTCAGTGCACAATTCTTCACATTTTTTAATCAAAATTCTTCTTACCTTCTAGCTGTACAACTCTTCCTTCCAAACTTTGAACAATAATGTCATATCGCCTAGAAACCTTGATAATTTTCTTGCTAGTGCACAAGTCCTCATGTTTCTAGCTCAACATTTCTTCCCTTAACTACAGAATCAAGCTTATTTTGTATCCCACATTTGTTCATAAAGCCTCATTTTCCCACAATGTGTTTGTCCCTTTTATTAGTCGGGAGTGTATCGACACTTTTACATGATGTATACCCTCAAAATAGATTCCTTGCTATCTAGCTTGTTCCTTAGAGCCACATACAAAACAAGGATTGTTTTTGTCCACAAACATAATTTATAATACATCTGCTAGTTAGGCGCTCAAATTTAGTTCAACATTAAAATTTCCTAGTTATCTATTATTAGGTACCTTGGTTAGGTTCTTTCATCCATTTTCCAAACAATACTGAAATATTATAGAATGGGGTTTTAAACTCTCTTAGAATTCTATGAATCTAAGTTTGATGATTCATCAATAGTCACAATACATACCCTAATTATAGAAAATTGGTCAAAAACCATCCTTATCTTTTCTAAATCTAAGTTTGATGATTCATCAATAGTTTCAATACATACCCTAATTATAGAAAATTGTCAAAAACCATCCTTATCTTTTCTAGGGCATTATTTCAAAGGAGGAAAAGAGAAGAATTATAAATCTCTTAGCTGGTGGATTCAAAGTAATCAGTAGATTTTGACCTAATATTATTCAAATGAGGTGTTTTTAATCATTTTTCAAACAATTTTGAAACGTTACACAATGATAATTTTGAACTGTTTTTTTTGTTTAATTATTAATAACTTCAAATCTAATAACAATATTTTTGCCTTTGGCTCTTTTCTCTTTTTTTTTTTTATACCTATCATTACATTAACACTCTCACTAGAGAATATTGAAAGAGAAGACAAAGTTAGGTCTATGAGAACATTATTGCCACAACACTCTTAGTCTCTAGATCGTCAATGTGTATATTATTTATTTTAGTTATTGAAATTTGTTAGTTTTAGAATAGAATAATTGATGTTTGATTTATTTAGTTTTATACTCTTAAATAAAAGAGTGAAGAAATTAAGTTTGTGCATTTTTAAGTTATGTGATTGTACTTTTATTATGACAAAAAATTAGTTAATAATTTGTTTAAATTTATATATGGAGAAAAATTCTGTTTTATATTATATTTTTAGAATGATCTAAAAATAGTCGATAAGGGTGTAGTTTGGTGGTCAAGTCGCTTGGTTGTAGTGGTTTGGTAGTTTCTTGTGGTTTTAATATTGGTGCATTGCACTTTTTTTTTTTTAAAGAATGATCTAAAAATATAATTTGAGCTGAAAATTTAATTGTATTTTTTAGTTTTTTTTATAATTTATAATATAAATTTATTAGTTTGATTTAAAATTAAAGTTTTATGTTCCAATTAATTATGATAGAAAATTTAAAAACTATATTTTTTATTTAAACCATTTAAAAAATAATAATTTTTTTTAATGTATATCTTCTCTTTTTTTAATACCTTTAAATATTATTAAAAAAATTATGCTACTTAAATATTATTTTCTTAATATTATTCATTATTTTATGTAATTCTATTTGTTATTTATGTAATTGATGACTTTTTACTTTAGAATATTATCCATGCAATATAATTTTTTTATTTTTTTTTAAGGCAAAAGGCAATATATATATCTTTGCATCAGAGTTTTGACAACACCCATCAGATTTACAATCATCCATGGTGTAGATTCAAAAAATTTGTAGGGAATTACAATCACCCTCAAAAATTTCCATTTCTTCTCCAATCTCACCAAAATTTCTATCAAAAACTAAGTATAAATACCTTAGATTGCTCATTTTAAAAGCATTTTTTATTGCATCATAAATTGACACATATGCTCTTCTATAAAAGAGAAAGTGATGAGGAAATAAACCCCCAATATCCTTGACTTTTCCAAAGGTCATATGTTTGGGTGACTCTTAATAGTGCATTATCTTGCAAAAAGACTTCATTATCCACTTTTCTTGCTATCAATTCCACAAAATGGTAACACTGCAACAAATTTAATAGATTTGAAATAAAGATGGACAAAAGTTGTGATGGAAACAACAATCTTTTTGCCTACAAGTGGACAATTCTGTCACCAATTATATGCTTAATACAATACTTTTTTTGATTTGTGGGCATTGGTATTTGAAAACTTGTTAAAAATGAACAGCATCAAGACACCTCGTGAAGGGTAATTCCCATTCATTTACAAGGAAATAGGCCCTGTAGTTGCGCGTGAAGTATTCCATTGTCAAGCTTGAACAAGCACTACAACCACACAGGCCCACTCACACCTCCCCACCGTTGGATGATAAACTTTGAAACATTTAGAAACCATTGTTGAGAATATAACTACCTAGAATATTTTAAACCTTGCTTGGCTCTACTTTTTCCTCGACAAAGGCTCCTCCAAGCTATTTCTTCAAGATTTTTACATGTTTCAAAGTTCATCATCCAGTGGTGGGGAGGTGTGAGTGACTCTGCGTGCTTGCCGAAGCTCAACAATGGAGTACTTTCCATGAAATTTCAGAGACTTTTTTCCTATACAAGATTGGGAATTACCTTTCTCTGAAGGTCTTGATGCTGCTTAGCTCCATCAGGTGTTTAAAGACCAGTACTCACAAATTAGGAAAAACATCAAGCGAGTAATTAGAGACGAAATTATCTATTCGTAGGCAAGAAGGTTGGTGTTCCCATCTTAGCTTTTGTCAATGAAGTGTTTTTGCAAGATAATGTACTACTCAAAGCTTACCCAGATATATGACTTCTAAAAAGGTCAAGGATATATTAGGGGTTTGTTTCCACATCATTTTCTCCTTCATATAAGAGCATATGTGTTGATTTATGATGCATTAAAACTGCTCTTGAAATGAGTAGTCCCAAGTATTTGTACTCAACCCTTGATAAAGTGTTGGTGAAATTAGGGAAAAAATGGTAGAAAAAATTAAGGAAAAATATCATGCCATCATGGTGTTGCTCGTTCATAACCATCCTCCTCCAATCCCTGCTGTTGCAAAGAATCCTTTCCATTCCAGCAGCCCATGCCATACCTGCCATGCTACACTCCTGACCCTGAATGCCACATCGTTTGCATGGTCCAGGGATGATGGCTTGCATGAACAATAAGGTGAAAACAAAGTTCAATTTTTTCAAATGGAAGAATAACTAGGTGTAGGCCAGTACTTTACAAATTTTCTAACTTGGAAATGTTTCAATAATGGCTAGTTTTTGCATTTTGTGATTGTTGAATTGTTTGAAGGTCACATATAGATTCAAAAGAAATAAAAATCACTAAAACTATGGCAAGTGATCTACCTCAAGATTCTGGTCAAATTGTGTCGTGGTGTGAACGATGTAGATGAGGAATAATGGGCAAAGCTTGGAGGAGAAATTTATGAAACCCTACCATGACAAAATATTTCCAAATGAGATGACCTGAAACCTATCTCACTTCAGTTGTTGCTTCAATCTATTCATAGTTAATGGAATTAGCTATAATTTAAAACCCTAACCAAATAAAACACATAATTACATTAGATCAAATTTAGGGCGTGATAAAAAGTAGAGAATAATCACAATCCTCACTAGGTATAGCAAGTGATTTACCTCAAGATTTTGCACAAATTGTTTTGTGGTGTAAATGATGTCAATGAGGAAAAATGGGCAAAGTTTGCAGAAAAATCTATGAAACCCTACCATAGTGAGACAAATAGAAACACCCATTCCTTCAATTGTTACTTCAATATATAAACCAAAGCAAATCTAAAAACATTGAAAGAAAAAAAATAGTTTTATTTAAAAAAGGTAGGATTACCAGCCTAGCGGTGTATAAAAATAGGAACAAAAAGGTTACTATTGTTCGCAATTGTTGAAAGTTAATAACAAAAAGATTACTATTGTTTGTAGTTATTTGAAAGTTCATTTACCATCGTAGTTGCTTGAAAGTTGAACTGGGGGTTGAAAAGGCTTGAAAGTTGAACTATCGGGGAATAAATTCTAGCGTGAGACAATTTTGGTGGACTGTGCCCACAATAAATAGCCACCAGCTATTTATTGTGGGCACAACCCACCATAATGACTATTTATTGTGGGTATAGCCCACTAGAATTGTCTCACGTTGAATTTTTTTCCTCGACAATTCAACTTTCAGGTAGCTACGATGGTAAATGAACTTTCATACAACTGCAAACAAGAGTAATCTTTTTGTTATGAACTTTCAACAACTGCGAATAATAGTAATCTTTTGTTCCTATTTTTATACACTGTTAGGTTGGTAATCCTACTTTCTTTAATAAAAATATTTTTTTCCTTTCAATATTTTTAGATTTGCTTTAGTTTATATGTTGAAGTAGTAGCTAAAGGGATATACGTTTTTGTTCATCTCATTGTGGTAGGGTTTCATAGTTTTTTTCTACAAACTTCGCCCATTTTTCCTCATTGACATCATATACACCATGAAAAAATTTGTGCAAAATCTTGAGGTAAATCACTTGCCATACCTGTACATGAGGATTGCGATTATTCTCTTCTTTTTTATGATGCCCTAAATTTGATTTGATGCAATTATGTGTTTTATTTGGTTAGGGTTTTAAATTATAGCTACTTCCATTTATTGTGAATAGATTGAAGCAACAATTGAAGGGAGATAGGTTTCAAGTCATCTCATTTGGAAATATTTTATAGTGGTAGGGTTTCATAAATTTATCCTCCAAGCTTCACCCACTATTCCTCATCGACATCGTTCACACCATGACACAATTTGACCAGAATCTTGAGGTAAATCACTTGCCATAGTTTCAGTGATTTTTAATTTTTTCGAATTTGTATGTGACCTTCAAACAATTCTGTTTGATTTTGTTAGGGTTTAAAATTATAGGGTTTGAAATCAATTTATAGTTTATCATAGTGAAAACTTAGTAAATTGGGAGTTCTTATATTTTCATTCATTATTGGATGCATTCTATAGCTGTGTGAAAATTTTTGAATTTCATTTTCAATAGCCGTGTGAAAAATTTTGAATTTCATAATTTTTAGGAACTTCTCTGTAAGTTTGTTTTGGACTCCTTATCAATCTAGAGAATCAATTTGATATTATAGCTTCTCTCAAGCTATGAGCAATGCTTAACATATAACCATCATAAAACTTACCTGACAAGCAATCCAACCATTACATTTAACCCCTATGGACCGCCTCACTTATTTTATGAGCACACGATGGCTTTCTTCATTTAATCTATCTAAATAAATGTAAATTATGTATTGGATACATTTGCATAATCCTACAAAAAAATGGCTTCTCACACTTTTGCATGCCTCCATTTATGTACTTTGAAATTATGACTTGCGTTAAGCTCATAAAGTCAACTCTGCTACAAAAAATGACAAATTATAGAAAATGATTTTTCTGGATAAGCAACCGACACAATCAACTTCCATCATTAAAACAAGAATTGTTGAAATGCTTTTGATCATTCTCAAGCCCATGGACTTCAAGAAACATTTACTTTCCTATAGACAACTTCTTAAGCATATCCTCATGTATTTTTTAAATCTTTGGCACCTCCTTTGCTTGATAAATATAATATAGATGATCATAGTCTTGTACCCAAACAAAGGTCAACCTCTCTCACTATATACAAAAATTACATTTTTTGATTCAACATCATATAGTACAAAATGTTGCATCAGGTACATAACTAGTTACCTTCAGATGTAAATACAAGCTCTCCAACATGCATAAATTTGTATGTTTGTGGAAGATGTGTCTCCCACAAGGAACCCATGAACTTTGTTTTTTATCCCAATCTAGCTGAATCTAAGGATCTTTCTTAAGCCTTTGCATTTCATCAATTTTCTGACATTTACTACATCATCCTGCTTGCAAAATGCAATATAGATGTTTGAAAGTAGTACATAAGCTCCGAAATTTTCCATGTCCAACTCAAAAGGATGTTCTACTACACATTTTCCTAATTCTACATTACAATTGATTTTGTAGGTATCAACTAAAGGCCCCTGCTGCTAAACATCACCTTCCAATGACATTTTTGAGATTAGTCAAGTCTTGTCCAAGCACCCACTCAACCAAAAAAGGTCAAGCTTATAAGTGTAGTTCTCTTTTGTGGTTTTTTGATACTCTTAAATCATGGAATCAAAATAGCCTCCTTGACAAGGCATGCATGACTTTGGGCAGACAAAATACCCATATAATGATTTGGCTAACCTTATGCAATCTTGTTGCATTTTCCAAAAGAGTATGCATACAAGCTCCCCATTACCATTCATTGCATAGTCAACAATCATTGCATTATATAATTATTATTTTTTCTAAAAATGCTAAATATGTATAGAATCAATTCCAACATATCAAGGCATTAACGTCAATTCCAACATTGATTGTATAGTTGTAAATCCCTTTTATTTTATGCAAAGTGATTAAGTTGACACAAGAAGTTAGACCATTGCAGTAGCGACAAAATTTGCTTTCAAACCGATAATGTTGCATTTGATGATACTCATTTCCTCATCTCCAAGTAGTAGCTACCTCAAAATTTTGCTCCGGATATGGACAAACTTGATTGGAAAGATAACTTGGAAGTGGAAAGAGAAAGAAAATTCTTTGACACATATGTCACTGCTTGGAACCCTCGTACTATATCTCACACCACCATCACATCATATTGATCTCCACTTGATGATCCATGCTTGTTAAACACAACTGAGATCTTAAATACAAACCCCTCAGATGACTATGTAGAATTAATTAATCGTGTCCAATGACACACAAAATGCACTAAGGGAACATGCCTACATAAGAAGGGAAAACTTATAGAATGTCTATACAAAAATCCATGGAAAGAACAAATTATCTTGACATTATCATGTGACAATGTTGGTAAAAAAAAAATGAACCTGCAAGAAATGATGAAAGATTAAACATACATAACCAGAGAAATGATTTCAATATGGAGAGCAAATATAGATTGCCAACCTGTCATCTCACAAATGCTTGTTCTCAAATACATTGCCGAGTATGTATCAAAAGTAGAGAGAAAATCCAAGAGTTGTGTTAATATGCTTACAAGAATAGCTACAAAATTCAAAACCTAAAGAAAAAGCTTTAATAGTATATAAAAAATTAATGAAAAA
>VDFB02000013.1:65846190-65895693 GCA_007258455.2 Sequoia sempervirens | reverse complement strand
TCAGGCCGAGATGGCACAGCTACGACTGTCCCAGGAGGCCTGGGAGCAGGAGAGAAGACTAATCTCGAGAGATCAGGATAGATATTGTCAAGAGCAGAATTCTACTCGGGTTCAGGTTGCCGAGCGAGAGGAGAATGCAAGGGAGGCGGGGTTTTGGATGGCCACATACTACCAGGCACCGCAGATGCCAACGCCATCCCAATCATTGGGGACACAAACTAGAGGTTACAGTGATTCACCAGGTGGCACTCCAGGCAGGAGATCAGTACCTGATTCACCACAGAGATCAGATGCAGGTAGCTCATTCGAGAGGTGACAAGATACCAGTTTTTTGACAAAAGCACGGTGGAGCATGTAGAGCTTATCGACATAGATCAGAGATGCTCTTCATCTCTGGATTTTGTAGCTCATTTGATGATGTATGAGGGTTATGTGATGGATATATGATATATTTTGATGTATAATAGATGTATGATATTGTATTATTTTGATTATGATATGGGACAGTCCTTATTGACACTATATAGCATGTTTCCTTTTGTGATGGGTAATTTAGTTTATGTGCGCACATGTATATGATATTGCCAGCTTATGTAGATGGGTATTTTGGTTTATTTATGCACATGCTTATGATCTTACATGCTTATGTGGATGATTGGGTATATGATACTTGTGGGGATATGGAGGATTTTATTAATGTAGATATACATGTATAGGTGATATGATGTATGTACATGTTGTTTCTGTGATGGCTTACGCATATGGATGTCTAGTTGATCTATTGGCATGTATGTATGTGATGGATTCTATATGAATATTTTATAACAGATATTTTACAAGATGCTTAGAATAACAAATCTATATTATTGTCCTAAACAACTTAAATGATGATATGTTGTGAAATGGGTGAGATTGATGATGTGACATGCTATGATTATGCAAATGTGATGATTTATGAGGTGCTTTGACTAACAGATCTATATTATGATGATAATATGTTGTGATTATGCAAATATATGATATGATGATTTATGGGATGTTTAGACTAACAAATCTATGTTATGATGATGATATGTTGTGATTATGCAAATGTGATGATTTATGCAAATATGATGATTTATAAGATGTTGAGACTAACAGATCTATATTATGATTAACAATAGAATCAAATCTATATTATGAGATGCAAGTGAAGTAATGATGAAAGAAAATAGCACATGGTCATAAGTGCCCATAAGAACTCACATGATAATGGGAGATGGGTATGTAGTGGTTTGTGAAAAATGGGTATAATCTATCATCTATCAAAAACCTTTAGTATCCTAAGAAGAATGGGAGAGGACAGGAGAAAGTACTTGCACAACCAAAATCATAGGGTGAATGCAATGCAACGGACGATGAAATGCAATCCTAGTATGAGTCGCCATCTTTGGAGCACTGACTTTTGCTATAGCAGAGGACACGATACACCAAGGTATAGATGACCAAGGCAGATTAGTGTCGAATGCATGAAACAAACACGACAAACAAGAAGGCTATCCCAACACCCCAAAGTCGTGATGACCTTGATCGGGCCAAGTGTTGGGATAACCACAAGCACACAAGGATACCCTAGTGTAACACAAGACCTTAGAGATCTTGGTGGGTACTACATGGGACAATCGAGAAGACAAATTAAATATCAAGATATGCCCCTATGTTGACTAGTCAAAGAACACCATGATATGATGGATCAAGGAGACCATGACAAGTGATGATAGGGAGCTCAAATGACAAATAAATTCCAAAACATCTAAAGATCACAATCAATATCAAAACGTCCTTTGCCATAGGATCAAGGTGATGGATGAGGTTGACGAGGTCTGCGAGGAAGGATGCATCCTGTTGAGACCGACGATGGATACTAGACTAAAATGACCCAGTTTGACGCTAGATATATTTCATTAATCAAATCTCTTGAGAATAACGAGCTAGACAAGGACATAGACTGACATACCCTATAGACCTAGGGGCTCGGGGGCCGATAAGAGATTAGCCTTGCCTATGTGAAAGCGCAGAGCCCTCGTAGTTCATGAAAATACCATGGATTAAAGCGGAAAGAGGATGAGGAAGGTGAAGGACGGAGGACTAAGATGTGATGGTCAGAATACCCTGGGGGCAGATCAAATGGTCAGCCTTGCCTATGTGATGGCGTAGGGGCAACGTAGTTCGACAGGTGTATGACAGGATGAGACCTAGAAGAAGATCGACACGATGGATGAACCTATGTGATAATACAGACTGACCGTCAATGAGATGAATGAAATAAGCTCAAAGTGGTATACTGAAAAGCTCAGGATAGGGGATAGGTTAGACGGGTCATCCAATGCTCAAACAAAATATACCAAGCGATTAAGGATGAGATGGATGAGGACAATAGTGCAGATGAAAGCATAGAATAACTAGGATGCTAGGTAGATAATGATTAAGCCCTCTATGAATGACGCCTGTAACCAGGGTTTCACCATCCATACTTATCCAAGGTGCCACCAAAAGGTGGTTTTCACCATAGGACGAACTTATTTTTCTTTACTATTTTTTGGATTTTTTTGACCTTTTTTTTTTTTTTGACTTTTTTTTGACTTTTTGATAGGTGGGGTTACCAAGTGAACTTAGGCATATAATTTCTTGAGATGCATTATGTTGATGGGTTCGTCAAAGGGATCTCCTTCAAGAGTAGTCAACTTGTATTCCCTAGATCCATATTTAGCGGCTATGATATAGGGCCCCAACCAATTTGCCTCAAATTTTCCTTTCTTGTCTCAGTTTTGCTGAGTACACTGATTCTCCTTGAGGACAAGATCACCTACCTGAAACTGTCAAGGGCGAACCTTCTTTTTGTATTGATGCTTAAGGTGATTCTAGTATGCTTGCAGGTGATCGTAAGCTTTGATTCTCCTTTCATCAAGTAACTCTAGGTGTGCAAGCCATGCAACACGAGCGTCCTCCTCACTAATAAGATTTTTTAGGGAAATTCTCAGTGATGGGATCTCAACTTCAATTGGCAAGATGGCTTTGGCATCGTAAACCAAAGAATAGGGAGTGGCTCCTGTAGGGGTACGGATGGAGGTGTGATATGCCCAAAGGGTGGGGTGAATATGGAGATGCCAATCTCGACCGGTGTTATTGACAACCTTTTTAAGAATGCGGATGAGGGTCTTGTTGGTTGCCTCTGCCTAACCATTACCTTGGGGGTAATAAGGCATTGACCAACGATGTTGGATGTGAAAGGTGTCACAAAGGTGTTTCATGGCTTGGTTTTTGAAGGGTTTTCCATTATCGGAAAGGATGGTGGATGGAATACCATATCTGCAGAGAATATGGTACAGGATGAACTTCAAGATCTGAATACCAGTTATTTGTGAAAGCGGCATGGCTTCCACCCACTTAGTGAAGTATTTAGTGGCAGTGATTATGAAGGTATGTCCGTCGGATGATGGTGGGTAAATCTTTCCAATCAAGTCGAAACCCCATTGAGAGAAGGGCCATGGTGCCAGGAGAGGTTGAAGATCTTGTGTTGGAGCGTGAATCAAATCTGCATGTTGTTGGCATGGAAGACGCATCTTCACAAATTCACAAGCATCATGTTCTAGTGTAGGCCAGTAATATCTTGCTCAGAGAATTCTTTTGGCCAAAGCCATACCGTTTGAGTGAGCTCCACAGACACCACCATGTACCTCCATTAGTGATGTGCGGGCTTCGTCTCATTCAAACACCTAAGGAGGATTCCATCATACCCGCGACGATAAAGCGTATCACCAACAATGATGTATCAGGAAGAGTGATGAATGAAGGACTTGCGTTGATTGCGTGTAAGTTCTGGGGGTATGATATTATCATGGAGATAGGTATATATGTCCTGGTACCAGAGGGAGGCAGGACCTACGATATCGCACACCATATCAGTCTCAAGAATATCATATGCAGGGATTAAAAGTTGTTCGACAAGAAACTCACATTTTGTTCGGTCTTTAGGCATGTCAATCAGGGAATCAATAGTGGCCATTGCATCTGCTGCTTTATTCTGTACCCAGGAATTTGGTCAAATTGTATGAAAGTGAAATATTTCTTGAAATCATCCACCATGCGCTTATAGGGTAACAATTTGTCAACCTTTGTGAGGAATTCGTCATTAACTTGCTTGATGACCAATAATAAATCACCAAAGACTTTCAGGTGAGTTATATGCCACTATTTTGCAATTCAGAGGCCAGTTAGGAGGGCTTCGTACTCTACGACGTTATTGGTACATGGAAATGCTATCCTGAATGATTTTGGAGTGTAGTCACCTTGAGGGGTAATTAATAAAATCCCTGTACCTGATTCATTATGAGTGTATGAGCCATCAAAATATAGCATTCTACAACTATGTAGACTTCTTCGTCTAGGAATTCAGTGTCTAGAGGGTAAGAATCTACTAATGGTGCCTCGGCCAACTGATCAGCTATGACCTATCCCTTTATGGCTTTCCGTTCCACATACTCTATGTCAAACTCACTTAGGAGCATGACCCACTTGGCCATGCGGCCAGTCAAAGTGGTCCTAGATAACAAATACTTCAGTGGATCAATTTTAGCGATTAATTTGACTGGGTGGCTGAGCATGTAATGTCAAAATTTTTGTGTGCTGAAGACTAGCGCGAGGCAGACCTTTTCCATGGGAGAGTAGTTTAATTCATAGCCGACCAGTGTCCGACTGATGTAATAAATCGCTCTCTCTTTAGAGGACTCATCATGTTGTGCCAACAATGCCCCCAGCGTGGCTGAAGTGGCAGAGATGTAAAGCAGGAGGGGTTTCCCTGGAATAGGCAGCATCAAAATCAATGGATGAGCTAAATATTCCTTGATTTTATCGAACCCTATCTGACACTGTTGGTTCCATCAGAAGGTGGAGTCTTTCTTTAGAAGATGAGTGAATGGTTGACACTTGTCCGTGAGCTGGGCTATGAACCAACAGATGGATTGCATCTTTCCCTCGAGACTTCTTAGCTACTTCAGATTGCGTGGAGGTGGTATGTCCAGAATAGCCTTCACCTTGGTGGGATCAACTTCAATGCCCCTTTGGGAGACTATGAAACCCAATAGTTTTCCCGAGGTAACCCCAAAGACACACTTTTTTGGATTTAGCTACAACTTGTAATGCTTTAGCTATTCAAAGATCTTTTTCAGGATGGTAGGATGTTCAGCTCGTGTTCTGGATTTCCCTAACAAGTCATCGACATAATCCTCCATGATGATATGGATGAGGTCATGGAAGATGACCGTCATTGCCCTCTGATAGGTTGCCCCTACATTTTTGAGACCAAAGGGCATAACATTGTAACAAAAGGTACCCCAAGGTGTTGTGAAGGCGGTCTTGTGTTGGTCCTCCGGTGCAATTCAAATCTGATTATAACCAGAGAAGCCATCCATAAAGGATAGCATCTCATGTCCAGTCGTGAGGTCGACCAACATGTCAATGTTAGGTAGAGGGAAGTCATCTTTTGGGTAGGCCTTGTTAAGATCCTTGAAGTCTATGCAAATCCGAATGTCTCCATTCGGTTTGGCAACCAATACTATATTGGAGATCCACTCAGAGTAGTCAATTGGTCTGATAAAACCCGCATCTAGTAACTTCTCCAACTCTTTCTTGACCAATAATGCCACTTGTGGATGCATTTTGCGGAGCTTCTGTTTGACAGGTTTGGCATCTGGGTGAACATCTAGATGATGAACCACTAAGGCGGGGTCTAAGCCAGGCATGTCTGAATATGACCAAGCAAAGTTAATGATTCCCTCTTGGAGTAGCTACACAATGACTGGATACTCTTGCTCTGAGAGTGATTTAGCTACATAAGTGATCTTAGGATTTTCAGCAGTACCCAGATTAACTTCTTGAGTTTCCTCGATTATAATGGATGATCGGGCAGATAACTGAGTTCCCACAAGGGGAAGATGAACATCTCCATCTTCTAGCACCTCCTCGAGGTTTTCATCGTCAGATGCATCCTTTATTTTTAGTTTTTCAAGGTCAGGAAGTGCCTTAGGGAGGTTTTCACTAGATGATCGCTTTTTATTTTTCTTATTCTTATTTTTGTGATTGGAGTGTTCATCCTCCCCCAATCCCATGAGGTTGACATATGTATCTGCAGACATATTGACAGGTGTGCTATTACATAGGTCCCAATCAATAAGCTTGGGGTGAAAAAGGGATAGGTTAATGGTACAGACTGATAAGCATTCGAACATGGACGATAGGTCAGTGTGATCGACGTCATCGTATGCACGTATGATGGACTCCTCCTCGGGTATGTCTTCTAATGAGCCATTGTCCACAACGATGCTATTGGAGGTATTAGACGATGTTGCAGGGCCTTTCTACTTTTTATCATATCCGATGCCTATGTTCTTCGACAACTTTGACGTATCAATGGGTTGCAACCGCCCCTGTTCTTCTTTACCCAGACCCTTGCCTTGGTAGTTATACTTTTCTGCAAACTTAGCTAGCTAAGGATATGCTTCTTGAAAATATTCCTTTAGAGGGGGATTTGGTTGGGGTTCTTCTCGATATACCCATTGACTTATATCCTCTTCCGGTGCATCTATCTTGATACTTGGGGATGTGAAAGTGGTGGTAGGGATGTTTTTACCACTGAAGGTGATAGTCTTGTCTTCCTTTGGAGTAGCGTGTGAGGGTTGACCATACTCGTGTGGTGATGGTGGCATGGTTGCTACATTGAGAGCAATATGCATTTTGTATTCACCACACCCTTTGTCAATGATCTGGACTTTGGTGATTGTATGATCAGTGGTGGAAGATGGAGTGCTTATCGTGGTGGAGGGTGGATTAGCGGATGATGACTAAGATGCCCCCATTTCCACCCTGGGACAGTAATGTAGATGGGGAAAGGACGCTTCTAAAGCACGGAAATATTCAAATGGTTAGGGATCAGCGTAGATGGTGACCTCTTGTTCGTTGACTGGAAATTTTAGGCACTGATGGTATGTGGAAGGGACGGTCTGCATAGCATGGAGCCACGGGCAGCCAAGGAGGAGATTATATGGCAAGTCCAGATCAAGGACATGATAGGTAATGTGTTGAACCACAGGTCCCACTTGGATAGGAAGAATGATAATTCCCTCTGAATTCCTTTCTGCATTATCATAGGCCTTGATGGTGATGATCTGATTACTTAGATTTGCTTGAGTATACCCCACCTGTTTTATGAATTTTAGAGTACATAAATTGAGGGTAGAGCCATTATCTACCAAGACCCTTTTTATTTTATGGCGGGCAACAATGACTTTGATATGCAGGGGGCGATTATGATTGGCATCGATATTTGGCATATCATTTTGGCTGAAGTGTAGTTGGTAAGTTAAAGCTAGGTGTCCAACCAAAGCTTGGAATCATGTAGGATCAATGTCATTAGGTACATGGGTTTCCTGTAGAGCCCTATTGAGAATTTCTTGATGCATAGAAGAAGTTAAGCAAATCCAAAATGGAGATATGAGCAGGGATCTTTCCTAGGTGATCAAGGAGGTTGTACTGGGAGCTTATAGAAGTTGATTGGGCAGGTGCAGATGCTGCAGGGACAGTGATGCGAGCTCGCCGTGTAGTAACAACAAACTGAGGGTCATTGGCTTTGACATGTATCATAGACACTCGGGGCTCTACCTGCTCAATATAATGAATAATACCCTCATAATTGAAGGGTACATTCTTATAGCTCACATTATTTGTGCTACTATCTTGGGGATTACTGTTGGAGGTGCTTGGGCCTTGATTATGGTTTGGAAAGGCATTTTGATATATCTGCAATTGAGCATTAGATGACGAAGCTTGACTAGGGTCAACCTTGATATCTTCTCGATCAATGAGGTCTTGGATATAGTTTTTTAGACCCTGGAATTTATTCAAAGAGTGTCCTTTGATTTTATGGAACTCGCAATATTCATTTTCCCTAAACCATGCAGGCTTGGGTTTGGATTCGTCAGGTGGCTTAGTGATAGGATACATGATTGGATAATTGACCTGTAGCAATTTATTGAAGACAACACTCAGGGGCTCTCCTAGTTGAGTGTACTGGCATTTAGCGTTCCCCTGGTTATTCTGATTTGACTGTTGAGGAGGACGAGATGCCCCCTACGGTACAGATATGGCGTTAGGTATGGATTGTTGTTGTCTCTGGGATGTGTTAGCCACATGGACATGTTTAGTATCAGTGACGCCATCATTTACTGCATTCTTGTTCTTGTTCCAAAAATGTGGCTTGTCGTTGAATGACCTTTCTTTATCCTGATTATATATTTTGACATGCCCTTTGGCGACAAGGGCACATTCAAGGATAGGTCCCTTTTCCACTAGCTCCCTGAAAGTGGTGACACAATGTAATCTAAAATTATGAGCCATGTCGGGATGAGAGTTCTCCACAAAGAGGGTGACCATGTCCTTCTCTCTTAGAGGATTCTTCATTTGGCTCACCAACGCCCACCACCTTTGAAGGTAGCTGGCAAAGGTTTCCCCCTCTTGTTGTTTCTCTTTGAGGAGGTCTAAGGTATCAGTGTCCTCCAGATTGAAGGAGAAGTAGGATACAAATTTTTCTGACAGGTTCGCAAAAGATTTTATGGACCCCTTTTCAAGGGCCATCAACCATTCCAGGGCAATGCCTATCAGGTTTCGGGGAAACAGGCGTAAGAGATAATTATCGTTGTGCATAACTTCCTGACACTGGGAGTAGAACTCTTGCAAGTGAGCCTTAGGATCTTTGTTCCCCTTGTATCTGTCAAATTTTGGTATTTAAAAATGTTTGGGGAAGGGGATCAATGAGATGGAGGGATCGAACGGGTATGGGCGTATGTCCTCGAACTTGAATGATTGTTTGCTAGTCCTTGCCTAAAGATCTTTCAAAGTGACTTTAATTTCTAGCAAATCTGAGTTGATTGGTGGTTGGTTGGGTGGAGATGGATGGTAGGATGACAGAGGATCCTGCTGAGAGAGTGGCAGATTGTTCAGATGGTGGAATGATGACATCCCTTGTTGGTATGCTGGGGGAATTTGTTGATACGTGGGTTGTTGTTGTGAGGGATAATATGGATTTGTTTAATAAGGATGTGAGGTGGTTTGCATAGGAGCTTGGATGTGGTGTTGTGGATTGACCTGTTGATAATGGGGGAATTGGTGTGATTGTTGGGAGGCCGCATAAGGTGGTTGCTACTGGGACTGTTGTTGGTAATATAGATGTTGTGGGGGTTGTTGGTGTGACATGGGGTGTTGTGTGGGCCAAGACAACATGCTATACTGTGCTTGAGCTTGCGGTCATAGGATGGATGCGAGGAAAGGAGATATGGTCTGAGTGGAAGGTTAGGATGGATTTCTTTGTGATTGAGATGGTGGTTGTTGCGCAAAAAATAGCAGTTGCTATTATTGGGGAGGCTGAGATAATGTAGGGGGATTTTGCAAGGGAGGTTGTTGGTCACCAAAGGGAATTTGCGGAGGGGGTAGATTAGATTGAGGCAGCTGTGGGGATGCATATGAAGGTGATAGTTGGTTTAGGGCCCTAGAAGGTGGGGGCAATGCAGTGAAAGGGGCGCCCCAGTGTTGACGGCAGGTGGATTTGAAGAGGGTGGTGCCGGTATCATTAGTGGTTGTGGTTGCGGGACGTTTTGTGACATGTCGAAGGCGAAAGGATCATTGGGATCAGTAGTTTGGGGTGCCCCTACGACTGAGATTATGGGATGCGGGGGATTGCTAATGGGATATAGAACGACATTGCTGAATTCCGGTTGATGCCAACCTTCTATAGAAGGAACATTGGGGACGTATGAACTGCTTGGTGCATTGTGTGAACCTTGAGGTATATGGGGTGTGAAACCGCCATACTTGGATAGATTGGTACCTGACAGCATTTTAACACCCTTGTCAATTAAGTGAGCCAAGATTTCCTCGCCATGTTTTTCAAGAAGGCGATCTGTCATTTGTACATTGACAGGGTTACTAAAGTGTTCCTTAAACGTAACCTCAAGTTGAATGACCATGTTTTCATCTCTGGGGGGCGATGTGTTTTGACCGTCAATATTGGATTGTGATGATGTTCCATTATGAGGATCCTGAGGGATGTTTACACTATTATTGGGGTCTTGTGAAGCATTAGTTGCGTTGTTTAGATCTTGAAGGATGTTTGGTTGGGATTGTTGTTCGGCCATTTTCCTTGTTTGTGACCAGGTTTGAATGAGCATGCAATATGACAGGTTATGATGACTTTGATGACGAAAGGATTGATTTGATTTGGTGATTGATTAGCCGAAGAGGATGTGGTTCAATAGGATTGGTTCGATTAAATGATTAACTAGCTGCTGAGATCAAGGCCTGACGAGATTGACTTGACTTGACCAATGTGGACTAGGTTGATTGAAAGATTATGAGTTGATATGGGTTGGATGATATAACAATTTGATTTGGTATGATGATTGATTAGGGTGAATGATAGGGAACAGAATCTGAAGCCAAGTTCAAGAGTGCTCCTTGATAATGCTAGGTGTTTGATTGATGATAACGGCACCGAATCCAACTTGAGATAGAAGTGGATTGATTGGGCCAACAAGGATGACCGACTTAGGACAGATGACAGTCCGAAGTTGGTTTTGATAGATGACGATTAGAGATGAACACCTAGGTCAATTTGGATAACTGCTCTAAAATGTGAACTCTGAATGGATATACAGATGCACGAGCTGAGGGGATGAACTTTTATGATGATGAATGGATTGTCGAGTGGACAAAAGTCTGAAACGAGAAGATGAGTGATCGAGATGGTGGAATGACAGTTTCGGCTAGCGAAGAGGATAGAAAAGTTGATTGATCAAGGGTCAGGTCTGCCCAAGGAGAAAAACTGATCAAAATAGGTCATAATAGGCCTGAAATAGGTTGGTTAAAAGGTCAAGTCCACCCTTGCAGAAGGGAAAGTCCACCCAAGGAGCAAAAACTGATGAAACTAGGTCAAAAAAACCTCCAAAGGACCAATTTTCAGGGCAAGTCTGCCCTTGGATGAGGGAAAGTCCACCCAAGGAGAAAAAACTGATGAAACTAGGTCAAAAACAGCCTCCAAAGGACCATTTTTCAGGGCAAGTTTTCCCTTGGATGAGGGAAAGTCCGCCCAAGGAGCAAAAACTGAAGAAACTGGGTCCAAAATAGGCTCCAAAGAGTCAGTTTCTAGGGCAAGTCTGCCCCTGGATGAGGGCAAGTCCGTCCAAGGAGCAAAAACTGAAGAAACTAGGTCCAAAACAAGCTCCAAAGAGTCAGTTTCTAGGGAAAGTCTGCCCTTGGATGAGGGAAAGTCCGCACAAGGAGCAAAAACTGAAGAAACTGGGTCCAAAACAGGCTCCAAAGAGTCAGTTTCTAGGGCAAGTCCGCCCCTAGATGAGGGGAAGTCTTCCCAAGGAGAAAAAACTGAAGAAACTAGGTCCAAAACAAGCTCCAAAGAGTCAGTTTCTAGGGCAAGTCCACCCCTGGATGATGGAAAGTCCGTCCAAGGAGCAAAAACTGAAGAAACTAGGTCCAAAACAAGCTCCAAAGAGTCAGTTTCTAGGGCAAGTCTGCCCCTAGATGAGGGCAAGTCCACCCAAGGAGCAAAAGTTGGTCAAAATCCACCAAAATAGGCTCCAAAGGACTGGTTTTTAGGGCAAGTCCGCCCCTGGATGAGGGCAAGTCCACCCAAGGAGGGTTTAACTTGAATTTTGACAAAAAAAGACCAAGGCAAAGGACTGAAAATGCAATGGTCAACAATCAAAAGGATATGGCAAAATGAAGGCAATCAAACAATCACTGGTTTCACACAAAGAAGACAAATCAGACAATCACAAGCCTAAGTCTAGTAGAGGAAATGGTCAACAAAGTCCTCTAATCTAGGATGAACATGGTTACTAGGGATTCCTCGATATACACCCGGTATGTGAGGCCCAAACTGTGAACACCAACCCATTACAAGTGTGAGTTAGAAACCTAAAAGGCTCGAACCAATTCTTCACATCATCCTGATGCTTCGCCAATTACAACGTTGTTGGATCGAGGTACAACTTTCGCTCTCCCCCCTTTATATACCCCGCCGGTACGTGTGGTTGTAATCGTCCCTTGGGGTGATGAAATCCCCAAGTAGGCCCCACTATGAAAAATAAAATGGGTAGACTCAAAGGACGTGGTAAGCTACGATTTCTTGTTACCCAGGATCGCCGAATGGCGCAAGGGGATTGAATACGTCAAATAGCTTATCTAAAAACACAACATACAAGGTTGATTGACACCTTTTAATTAAGCTATGTTCCTAATTAGGGGTTAAGAACCCTTAAAATAGTCAAAAAAATGCTAAAAAACTAAAATTTCACCTTTTCAAAAAAGCTACCTAGGGCAAATCCGCCCGTTTGTGAGGGCAGATCTGGCTGTCTGGGGAAAATCCAACTGTCTGTTAGGTCGGGTCCACCTGTCTATGAATTTTTTTCAAAAAACCATTTTCTGCAATCTAGGGAGGGTAGGTCTACCCCTGGAGAGGGTCAGGTCCGCCTATGGAGGGCGGGTCCGCCTATCTATTAGGTCGGGTCCGCCCCTCTATGACCTGCCCCTGCAAAAAGTTAAAAAAAAGAAAACGTAAAATCAAGAGACTCGTTTGTGGGTCCCACCAGGCGTGCCAGAAATGTGATAGGTCAAAATTAAGTGGTAGAAAATGAACAGCAAACAAAGTAATGCAAAATACCTTCAAAAACAACCTACACCTCAATATTAGCCTAGTTGGAATCAACACAAAACAAAAACAACAAATGAAACCTTTACCTTGTGTCGAATCGATCCTTTGGTTGGCCCTTCGATCTTTGGTGTTGTATGCTCCTTGGATGGCAAGATGCAAGCTAGATGGTGATATGAAGATGGATGCAATTGGGTGCAAGCATGAAAATGGCTAAGTATGGATTCTAGGAAAATTTTGCAAGAGTTTGGCTACAATGGATGATCTCTCTCAAAATGAGAGAAAAGAGGGGGTATTTATAGAGATTTTAGAAATCTCTAGGGAAATGGACGGTCAAGATTGAGCCACCAAGATGAAGATGTAGGGATAAGGTGAGTTGAGAACTCACAAGCCCTCACATCTTGACATGTGGCATGTGATATGGCTTAAAAGGGATGATGTGTACATGACGTGGAAGGATAGTACATGACATGGAAAGGGTACATGGTACCTTGGGATTGGGACAAGATCTCCTCATAAAGGAGGTACTTGTCCCCATGTGGTGAGAGGACAAGTGGGGAATTAAAAATTCCTCAAATATTCTCATGGGGATGAGAGAAGGAATTTAAAATTCCTTCAAATGCATTGGGGGATTAAATGTGAATTAAAAATTCACATGGGGAATGGAGATACCTTGTTCAAAAAGAGAAAGATTTTAATGAAGTTGACTAAGGACACATTCCAGAAATGATATGGGGATTAGGGATGACCTAATTGAGTGATTAAGGTTGTGCAAGTACTTGATTAGCCTAATTAAGGGCTCATTAGAGACAAGTGGGAAATTATGGAGGATGGGACCCTAATGATGATTAGGGGTGCACACATCTTAATCATAAATTAATTATGACTAAGAAAGAGGGTTAGACTGCTAAGAGGGATTAGAGGCCAACTTGCAAAAGTTGGAGGATGTGACAATGAGAGAGAAAATAGAGAATTTAAAATTCCCAAAAGATAATATGACCAAATTAAATAAAGTGGTACATTTATTTAATTTAGAGAGGAAATAGGGGAAAAGTATTCATTGAATTAAATACTTTAGAAAACCTTATGCAAGACACATAATATTAATTAAGTGAAAGATTTAATTAATATCCGCAAAGAGGATGATTTCGACAGAGCAAAGGGATGATTAAGAGTATGACTTTGACCATATTGAAGTGGTCAAATTTTGATGTCTACAAGAACATACCAAAAAATTATTTACAACTAATGTTACACATGTGAAGAGACTTTAATTTTAAACTATTAAAAGAGTTATAGACTACTCATCGAATTGGAACTAGTGTAGTTCCCATTTTAGCAAGAAGGTTTGTGTGGGATTTGAGTATATAGGAGATAGTACAAATAAATTTTAAAAATGGGTGTGAAGGAACCTACACAGGGAATTGGTGTGATTGAGAAGGAGCTTGCACAAAGAAAACTAGAAAATGGTTGCAAAGGAGATTGCACAAGAAATTGATATGGTTACAAAGGAGCCTACACAAACTAATCAAAGTAAGATGATAATTGATTGAAGCAATTATATAATTGTATGCCTCCTCCCCAAATTAATTATGAGAAGGGAACCAAATGGAGGAAAGGGGAGATGTGGATAAGAGAATGAAAGAAAATTGATGTTGGGAAAGAAAGCATAACCTCAAACGGATGAGCACTAGAAAGTACAAGAGAGGATAAAAGAGCAAGAGTGGGGCCCCCAAAAGGTTCCCTCAATGGTTTTGCACTCAAAGAGAGAAATAAAGGGAGATGGTTGAAATGTAGGAGGAGAGGATTAGACTAATGGAGGAAAGATAGGAAAAGATGATTGAAATTTGACCAAAGAAGGGGTAGTAGAATTGAATGGATGAAAGAGAAGGAATTTTGAGAAAACGCAAGGAAAGAAAAGAAAGAGTGGTGAAAGGTGAATGTGAACAAAAAATAATTTAAAGGGGGATGAAGGATGTAGTAAGGTTGGTGGGGGGATTAAATAAAGTGGGTGCAAGATGGGAAAATAAAAGGGAAGTAAAAAATTAGAAAATATGGTAGAATTTTGAATAAAATAAATTGAAAGATTAAAAAAAGGTAGGGGTATAAGGAGTGTGAGGGGATAAAGGAAAGATGCCTTGAAGACAAGTATGTCTAGGAACAAGAGTGGAGTAGGTATTAGCCTAGGCTATCATTGGCTAAGTGATGACACATGTATGCAAAAATTAGTTGTCAAATAATTTTATGAATTTTGAGTTTGTTTTGAAAGATTTCATATCCAAGTCAAACAATGGAGGAATTTATTTTTGTTGAGGGGAGAATGCACATTTATGACAATGAGAGAAAGGTGTCAACCTTGATCTTTTGGTTGCATTTGTGGGATAACAAGGGCATCTCATGAGGCACAAACTTACATCGCCTCCACTATGTAGAGATGCCATACAATTATGTTTGGTGCTTATGTAGGTGTCCCATGGTTCTATGCAAAAAAACATGTTATTGTCTCATGAAAATGAGAGGAGAGGAATATTGATATGGTAATTTGTGTGATTGATTGGACTATACAAAGATAATTATATTTTTGTGTGTCATGTATTGTGATGTATAGGTTCTATCTAAGGTGTGAGAAAGGCTACATAATATTGTGTTGTAGTCTTTACTAGAGTTAAGAGAATTTGGTGATAAGATGACATCATTGGAGAAAGTGGGACTAGGGTAAATATTGAGCTTGCCCTACATGCAGCTTATCATGGGAAAATAAATTGTTGATATTGATGGAGAGGTGGGAGATAGACATGTGTGTGTTTTTGAGCTATCCATAGGAGACACAATGATGATACTAGAGGAATTATAGTGCATCCTACACCTACCAATGTAGGGGATGAAGTTAGTTTATGTTGGTATATAGGTTTTTCATACACCTTAAAATCCCAACAATGAATTTATTTAGTATAATTTATTATTTATTTGTAATCCCTCTTCAAAAAGGGCATCTAATTTTGTTTTAGAATTATGTTGCATGTGTACTTCCTTTCATGATGTATATAAAGTTTTAAGAGCATCTTATTATATATTATAAGATATGTAAGAAATCTTATGATGATTCTGACATGTAACCTTGGACATGTAAGAGGAAGGATACATAATGGAATTGATTAGACCAAATTTTGACATGTAATTATTACATCATAATACATCTTTGGATGGAGATAATGAATATAAAATGGATCATCCAATTCGGTGAGTTAGTTGAACTATAAAATTATTAGGGTTATGACATCATAATAGGGCCTCTTAAAAATAGGTTATTGACTCATCATGGCATGGAGGTATTGGAATTGAGCCTTTAGTTTGGGTGTTATACTAGGTCATGGTTTTGGCTCATGGTTTGTGATTTACCCTTTGTGGTTTCCAATTTTATTTATCTTATATATAGGTGCTTAGGATGGATATGTATGATGATGTTATTTTGTAGGGTGTTATGCTATCAAAATTTCTCTATACTTTTGTTATTTGTTCTCTTGTGAAGGATTTGTTGCATAGAAAATTGTTGTTGCACCAAAAGATCGACCTATTAATGCTCGATAAAATTGCTAGAGTTAATGAATCCATAGGAGGCAATTAAGCCATGTCACAAACCTGAGTGTTGCGTTTCACAACACAAGGAGACCAAGGGTGCACATGTTGCAACAATTCCTTGGCCCCCCAGCACAAGCGAGGGATTCAAGCTTGTGACCCAGGCTCTAATACCAATTATTGCACAGACGGTTGTTGTTGCACAAAAAGATTGACTTGTTAATGCCCAATTTACAACTGCTAGAGTTAATGAATCCATGGGAGGCGGTTAAGCCCTGTCACAAACCCGAGTGTTGTGTTGCACATCACAAGGAGACCAAGGGCACACACCTTGCAACAGGCTTGAGCTTGTTTATGTATTATAACTGTGAGACGAGGATTGTTAGGGTGGGTCGATTACACTTGATCCATGATGAATCAAAGCATAACTTAGCCACTACACCTCAATCACAAACAAGATCATTCTTGAATTGAAAGTTAAACTAAGCATTTACTGAAACTAAAAGTTACAAACTATGAAAACAGTTAAATTCCCACTCTAACCCATTTGAAACTTATCTTGTTTTGGAATTGGAGGCGTGTTGATATGGAACAATGACCCTTTCCCAATCCCATGATTAGCGACCTTGTTTCAATTGATTCTATGGAAGAGAATTGATGAAACCATTGTGATAAATGGATGAAAACCTAATTTATGCTAAACTAAACATGATGCAAGCTAAATTAACATGATTCTATGCTAAAATTGATCTAATTATGAAATTTATAAGCTAATCTAAGCTAATTCTAAGCTAAAAGATGGAAACCCTAATTTATAAACAAACTAAGATGGATGCATGGAAGCCATTAATGGATGTATTAAGCTATTATGCAACTAAAATGAACTAAATTAAGCTAAAAGTGAGTAAATTGAGAGTGAGAGTGTGAGTGAATTCAACAACATGACTTTGCAATTGAAAGATGGATCCTTTTGTCTCCAAATAGTGACCTATTTATAGGAAAGCAAATGAGAAATGGAGGGTTGAGATCAAAAAGATCAATCAACGGTCAAGGATGAAAGGAAGAAGAGGCATGGGTCATGGATTCTCACCAACGGATGAGAATGCATGATGGGATTTAATCAAGGGCTCACATTTGCTTCAAAAAAACACACTTTTGACCTACTCACATAAGTTAAAGGTGACTTGTTCAAAAGATTAAAGGTTTAGCTTGCTCAAGAAGCCAAGTGAGTTGATTGGATGAGAGAGAAATATCTTTTGGAATATTCTCATGGGTGAGGATAAAATGTATTTTGCAAATCAAAAGAAAGTTTTAATTGTGCAAAAAAGGAGATAAGGAATATTCCATGGGAATATTCCCCTTTTAGAGGAAAATTAGTTTAATTGCTAATTAAACAAGGTTTAACCATGCAATTAGGGAATTTGAAGAATTAAAGTGATATTCATTAAATTAAATAATTTAATGAATGGGTGAGAGATGAAAATGATATTTAATTAAATAACTTGGGTTATTTAATTAAATAAGATGACTTAGGAAATTAAATTAAATATTTTGATTTATTTAATTTAATGAGATGAAATGTTAGTGTGAAGGGAGGATGAATTAACCTGAATTGATGAATTAGGTTAATGGATGAAAATGATGCTATTAATTAAAATAGTAAGGTTAATTTAATTAATTAAGCAAAAAGAGGATGGGTTTAAAGAGGAAATGATGTTAATAAATCTGTTTCAAGTGTATGATATATCATTCAGGACATTTTTCAGTGTCTACATTTTGCCCCTCTTTGAAGCGAGGTACCTGTAGCTTTGGTTCAAAGAATAACACTTTTCGGACCAAAACTACTAGACTTAAATCAAAAAATAATTTTTTTCTAATTTTTTCAATATTTTAGATGCCTCACTGCTAAAGGATTAAGCTAATTCCTTGCCCCCTCAAGAAATCGGGCATAATTTTTGAATTTTGGGTTGATTTATTGATAAAGGTTAAAAGTTGTTCCAGGGATCCAAAAAGGATTTGGGATGTAATAATTATGCCAAAAATGCCAAAAATGATGCTAAATTAGGTTCCAATTGGCAAAGTTCGTGAAAATGATGATAAACCCTAGCTTGAAGGTGAAATTAGGGAAAAAAACCCTAATTTTCTAGCATAAATAAGCCAAGAACGGTCACTTTTAATTCATTTGTGCATTCACACCTTAAGGAATTCTTACGATTTGAGCTCTGACCCTCTGACGAAATGGCCCGACAAGAGCTCCCCAGACACATTTCCCTTCTTGAAATGATCAATCTAATGGCATATTCTCAACATATTACTTTCTTTGATAGGTTGTACAAATTGATAGGTATTATGAATATTCCTGTAGAATATTTACACTAGATCAACAATTAGGAGCCCTAATAGGATAACATTTAATGTTACCTACAAAATAAAGAAATTACATTCATTAAATATCACATGTTTATAAAATAAATATATGGAATCAAGGAAAATGGGGTCATTAAGTGCTATTGTATGGTTTAGGACATAGAGCACACCCACTTTCCAAGCTATTCCACTCAAGGATAACCCTAGAGATCTCAATGCAAAGGAGATTGAAATCTTGCAATAGGGTTGTCCTAGAGACTAAATGATAGCTAATGAGGGATTCACCACCAAGTGTAAACTTGGAAAAGACAATGAAATGCAAAACAAAATGTAAAAACCCTAATTAAATGTAAAATAACTCTAAATGACCTAGAAAAGTGAACAAAGTGTAACATAAAGCTATGAAATTGAAAGTGTGCACCTGAAAATGTGTTGAAGATTGGAAACAACTCTGAAAATGCTAAAATTACTGAATTTTTAACCTAGTGGGACTCATTCGCCATTTTGGGCGAATTAGTCCTAGTTCTGGATTTTTGCACATGAGCAAGTTTTAAGCAAATGGGCATCCAAATCTGCAAAGAACTCTGAAAACACCTACAGTGGTGGTGAATGAGTCCAGTTTGGCTTTTCTAGAAATTCAAAGTTCTGATTTGCACCTCGCAGTTTGCTCTTTCTGCTCCTTTAGATTCTCGGATCCAAAACTCTGATTTCAGGGCTATAGATGACCTTTTAATGAATATTTTGACCTTGCAAATGGGGAGACAACTCCAACAAGTTTGTAACCTAATATTCAATGATCTCCAAGTCTTCAAAGCACCTAGATCTGCAATCACACAAAGAGAGAAACTTGTTGATTGTTAGGGAATGGGGGTTTGCCTTGGTCAAACCCCTTTTAGGTAATTAAACCAAATGATGCAACAATGAAACAAGGACATGGAACATGAAACATAGAATATGAAACATGAATAATGATACCTTGGATGATGTCTTCTAAACGATGTCTTGTAAATTTGCAACTCGACATGAAATGGCCATGAAGGATGTAGATCTTGATCTTGGATCTTCAATGCTACATCACAACAATAGCTCACTAACATGCTTGATGCTTGATAATATTTGACATGATTATAGATAGTGAATTGCTGCAATAATTGATGAAGAATTTCGGCCTTGAAGACACTTGAATGCCCTTGTGAATGCTTGAATGCTCTTGTGAACTCAATTTTCTATTATGAATATTCTCACAAAAGTCTTGGATGAAAATGAGTGAAAGAACCTTGTATTTATACTTAATTATGCAAGAATTCCCAAAATTACAACACTATAAGCCGACATCAGATCTAGCAGAATAAAATCCCATCGAAAATTTGAATTAAATTTGAATTTTGGTCACACGAGACTCATTGAACCAAGGTGGTGAATGAGTCCCATCACACATAATGTTTGGGACCAAAAATGAAAAATTCTTAGAAATGTGTGAAACCTGCATCGGGGCCAAAAAGACATAGGTGGGACTCATTCTCCCAAGGTGGTGAATGAGTCCCATACACTAAATCTGGGCCACAAAAACCAAGAACACTTGAATTATGTTTGGTTACTGATTGGTATCAGGATTATCCTCGAAAAGATGCAATAAATGAGGCTTGTGGATGCAAAATAAAGCTAATTAAAGTATAAGAAAGCCCAATTATTAATGATAAGTCTAGAGGAAATTGAGAGTGTGTTACAACACTTTACAACACTCCAAATGAGGCAAGATTAAGGTTGATTTTGATTAAAATTATGTTTAGTATGCTTAGTTGATAAAACCCTAGAAAAGTGTGAAAGTGTGTTTCAACACTTCACAACACTTTTGCAAGGCACCATTAAAATTCCATTAGTTCACAAGGGCCCAAGACCTAATGTGAATGTGTTATCCACATTGCATCATCAAATCAAAGCAACATTAAGCCAAAATCACAAGGAGGGCCCAAACAAGTCAAAAAAAGTAGAAGGGTTACTTTTTCGGTGATTCCAATATAGTAAAATAAAAAATACGATTTGTTGTTTCAAATTTAAGTTTTGTATAAAATTTAATACTTCTATCAATTAAAAATAGTTATTCACAATTTAAATGTCACTAGAACTTCAAATAATGAAATATCTGGTTGGGGGTCGAACTCCCATAAGAATAGTTTTTATTACCTTAAAGGAGCATTTAAACATTTTTAGCATATGAAAGGAAGGTAAAATGTCTAATTTCTATATAACATTTCATTTGGATGTCATAAAATTAGTTAAAAATACTCTTATGCAAAATTTCATGCCTTGTAAAATATTCATGATATGTGCCAAGTTATATTATTAATCTAATCTTTTCATACAGTCACATTATAACTAAATGTAATTTAATAGCTATAAAGGATAAATTGAACCTTGTATGACCACATAATAGTTTCTTGTGATTGATACTTTCTATTATTAACATTGTTTCAACAAAGGATTATATTTATATTTTGTTTCCCATAGAACACATGCATTTATCATGTTGGTCATCCTATTAATGATTTATGCTAAAAATGATTTTAGAAATTTATTTACATTTGTGCTTGATCCATTTATTAACAACTTAAGCATCTTAGAAATAATATTTAAATGTGTAGATGCAATGTTTAGATGGAAAGCATGGATGAAAAGTGCAAATAGAAAGTGCAGTTGGAATGCACAAATGAAAAGTGTAGTTGGGATGTGTAGATGGAAAGTGCAGTTGAAAACTGTAGTTGGAATGTGCAAATGGAGTGTAAAATTGGAAAGTGCAGATGGAAATTATAGTTGGAAAGTATAGTTGGAAAGTGTAGTTGGAAAGTGCAGATGGAAAGTATAGTTGGAAAGTATAGTTGGAAAGTGTAGTTGGAAAGTCTAGATGAAAAATGTAGTTGAAATGTGTGATTTGAATATGCAAATGGAATGTCTAGGGTTCTAATTAAATATTACAAAATTGCAAGCTCTAAATTGATATTGTAGAATTTTGAGCTCTAAGTGGATATTATTAAATTTTGAGCTACTAATGTGTTGCAAGATGGTGTGTCCCTTGGTCTTCCTTATGTAGTGTGGTGCTAGGGTTCGTGATATAGCTTAACTACCTCCTATGGATCTTGTATAAATCTGGCAGTTGTATCAGGCATTAACAGGTCAATCTTTTGGTGCAATGACAACCACCAATGTAATAATTGGTATCAGATTCGAGGTCACAAGTTCGAACCCCTCGCTTGTGTTGGGGGGATTGTTGCAAGATGGTGTGTCCCTTGGTCTTCCTTGTGTAACATAATGCTTGGGTTCGTGACATGGCTTAACCACCTCTTGTGGATCTTATATAAATCTAGTAGTTGTATCGGGCATTAATAGGTCGATCTTTTGGTGCAATGACAACCACCAATGTAACACTAGTAGATATTATTAAATTTTTAGCTCCAAGTGGGTTTTGGAAAAATTCAAGCTCCCAATGGATAGTGTGGAATTTTGAGTGATCATGTTTATCTAGACCTAGGTTTTTCCAAAGCTTTTTCGCTCAAGATTTTTTGAGTGAATTTTTTATAGAAATTCATGTTTTGAGGCACCCTTAGAAGATATATGAACTTGATTTTTAAATGAATTAATTTTTTATACAAATTTCCACCTTGAAAGCTACTCCAACCAAGCCCTTTAAGACATCAAATTGGTCCTTAGTGACAAATAATGGGGCCATAAGACCTTTAAGCCAAAATCATGTCATAAAACACATAATGTTCATTTTATGGGGAAACATGGATGAATAGATGAATAACAACAAAGGGAATATTTACTAGATTCTAATGTTTGATATACCAATTTTTATAAAATTCTTGGCTCAAAGCTCAATGGAAATTGACCTCATGGGATAGTAGGCACTTATGAAAGATGAGGAGTGAAACATCAATTCTAAGGGAAAACCCTAAGCTAAGAACATTCTTGAAAGAAACAAGCAGTCTTTATTTTTCTAAAATAAAAATATGGGGCATGTTGTGAGGAATACAAAAATATTGTAGAGGTGAAAATAAGGTTAGGGAGGGGGTTGAAAATATAGATCACACAAAGAAGTACCAAACCCTAAATTTAAATGAAGTCTAAACCCTAATGATATCTAAAAATAGGATATGCAATGAGATTTTTTTTTCTAAAATCCCTAATAAACGAAGGATAAGTACTAAGGACAAAGCCCTAATGCATGCAAGAAATTTGGCTTCACTAAAATTAGAATGAAAAATAATTCTTTGTCCACTATAATTTTCCTAGACCAAAATAATTAAATAAATAACTAGGATTGATGAATAATAATAAAAATTGAATTTGAATGAATTAAATACAACACTTAGCGAGATTCCAAAGATGGGAAAATGATGTTGAAGATGTTAAGAATCAATTCACCATTATATACTAAATAAATAAGATTTTGTATGATAAAATTTTATATAATTTATAAACTAATTATATGCTACTCTAATCTAGATCCATGTATATGTAAGCAAACTAGTGTGTAATTCTAATTTGTACCTAATAAAAATAACAAAAATATGGTTGATTGAAAATGGTTTAACATGATTATTTGATGTTTGGGTCTCAATAAGGAACTATGTTATTTACAAACACCTTTGGCCTAACCATGTTGAATCACTAGGATCATGTTCTCCATAATACACATTAGATAGACTAGTTTAAAAACAACCAAGGGATAACGATTGGGGACAACGAAAAATGGGCCTATGATGATGTTTTCTAATATATTGTGTGATAATGTCACTATGATTCCTTGAATGTTCTTTGATCATTCCTTTATCTACACATTCCTAGGAGATCTTGGATGGTTCAAATGAATGATTGAATATCTTTAAATATAGAAACATAGCACATAAATCAACATAAAATGTGTGCTATCTCAACTCACAATTGATTGTACAAAGGTAAAAAATGTGTAAATTTTAAAAACTTTGAGGTTAAAATCCATAACTACATAAGTGACCTTAGTTAATCCTACATCTACAAAATGATCTAAGGTGATGGATAAGGAATCTTGGATTGAGACTAATTTTGGTGAATGAACTTGATAATAGGATCAAGATTAAACAATTTCATGAAATAAATTCATGTGATAATATACCAGTTATAATATTTGTGTTGCATTAAGGACATTATAATTGAAGGCTCAAAATATTGGTCATAAGAATGTAATTTTCACCAAATTATAAATAATAAGTACTCAATTTGTGAACAATAGTTACACTTCCCCTAATTTAATCTTGGCTAATTAAATGATAGCACACAAGTGTTCAATGGAATAAATAGCTGAGGGTCAAATATTGTAAGAACAAATATTGTTTTAAGAAGTTAAATAGAATAAAAAGATGTGCATACGACTAAAAATTTACGAAGGAATGAGAAAGATGAAAACTTACAAATTTGGTTCATCTTAAACACAAAAATAAATTATGAGAGTGTATAGATTGTCCTTAGATTATGCAAATAAAAAAAAATTATTTAAATTATGAGAGTGTATAGATTGTCCTTAGATTATGCAAATAAAAAAAAATAATAAATAAATACAATGCAACTGATTTTTCAAATTATAACCTTTATTCATATATAATGATATGAACTCCACTAAAAAATTTAAAATTCAAACTAGAAAGTAACGAACAATGCGCCTCAACGGGTATTCTCTGAAAATTAAAAAAAAAAAGCATATAAAAGAAAGCAACGGTAGGAATTCATTCGCTCCCCTAAAGGAATGAACTGGTCTATACACTGTTGTACACGCTCTTTAAATACATTATCCGGGAACCCAATGTTTTTTTGGACTCTGCCATTCCTTTCATGCTCTCAAATTCTAAAACTTAAGCGATTCTAGACTCTGCATTTCCTTCTCTGCCATTCGCTGGTGATAATACTCAAGAACTTCATTTGCAGTAGCTCTTTGTAGCGAGTGTCTGTGGCAATCATCATATTGTGGATGAGGAGCAGAAAAAGATTTCATTGTTCTTCTGGAAGATATTGCAGATAGCAGGGGCAACCTTCTTTTGCTCACACTTTGATAGAGGGAGGAGGAAATTGTTGCTTATCACATTGAATTGACAGCATCAGATTAGGGAAGATCTTCCAACTTTCTTGCTTCTTTTCTTTTCATGGAAATTTTCTAACACTTCTTTTTAATGCTACCACTCAAGAGAATGCTGATTAGGATTGTTCAAGGCAATGTTGTAAAGATCTTGCAGAGGGTCAAGACTAATTTGAGGGCTTTGAGTAGATGCATTCAAGGAATTAAGAGTCGAGAATGAAGGGCGTGAGCTTTGATTCATCAAAAGAGTCTCACCTTGCTCTCTCACAGTGGAAGTTAAATAAGGCCCTCTCAGATGGTGCTCTCAAGCCTGCTCCTATGGTCTTGCAGTTAAATAGTTGGTAAGGTTATTAAATGTGGGGTGATTAATATTTAATAGTAGAAGAATTTTCAGCCCGTTTTGTTGAACGCTTATTTTACATGGAATTTTTGTGTAGTGGAAGAGTAGAATTGAAATGTCTGATTCGCTTTCCTGGAAGATTTGCTACTTTGATGGCTGTTCCAAAATATATTCACGCCTTGAGGTATGCCATCAACTTTTGAATGTAGATTAGTTTGTTTCTTGTCAAATGGAGATGTTTGTAATAAGAAGGCTAGTTTATTCTGTGGCTTGAGCAAAATAAAATGGCGGAACATCGACAAATGATTGCCTAGAGGTACACCCAGTATAGGGATATTTTCATTTTGTCAGATATAAGATTTTAAATTTGAGATTTACCTTGTTCTAAAGATGCTTTTCATTTAGAGGGATTTATTAGGTACTTGCTGACATTCGTGAGATTTTACTCTGTTTTGAATATGTTTTCAAAGTGAGTTTCTATTTATTGCCCATGAATATGTCTAGCATAATGGTTTTGTTGTTGATGATCTTGGTATAACAGTTATGTGTTCGAAGCATAATTAGCATGTTTCAAATTCTTATAGTTAAAATCCATAGAAGAATATACTAGTCCTTTGATGATTGTTGAAGATCCATGAGCTATGCTTTCAGAGTACCTTATCCCTTAGTACCCACTCCTCCTTTCTTTAGCCTCCTTCCTTCTCTCGTCACTTTCTTTTCTTATCATTTGCTCTTCCATTAGCCCTCCATATTGTTTTAAACTTTTAGTACTTTAGTATTTTTTCCTTCTGATCTCTTCTAACACCTCAATCTCATCCATAAAGTTTAATAACATTTGCATTCAATTCTGTAAGATTTCCATATTTTGTTTAGAAGTAATGACTTTTTATTCAATATGTCCTGTTGTAACAGTTGGTCTTTTTTATTAAGTCGAAGGGCTTCTTGTTTCACTGTTCTATTCTCTATAACTAGAGATACGAGTAACTGCCTCTCCCCTCCTGCTGAGTCGAGTATATCACCAGTGGAAGCTCAATTGTCATGATTAGCCCACATACACAACTTATTTTGAAGCTGATGGACTTCTTGTTTCCATGAACCATTTTCTTGAATGACCATCATTTGGATTTTTGATTCACCAAAATAATCATTGTGGTACTTTGTGCATGAATGATCATGGAGCTATTCTCTTTGTAAAATGACAATGATACAATCCCATTGAGGCCTAAAGGATGATCAACAATTTAGTTCAGAGTCTTCCTTGTCATTAGATCACATGTATTTTATGCTACAATAGATCAAACTCATACACAAGGATTTCAACTTGGACGTGAGACTGTGAGACTCATGAATTCACAAACATAAAATGACATATTCACACAACAATTCCATTGAAAACTCTAATCTCAAAATAGATCGTCACAATTTAATAACACCACAAGTCACAGACATTACACATATCCACAAAATATTATTTCACTAGTTTCAGCGTAAACAGATACCTCATTTAAACCTTCCTCAACTCCCTTAATAATCTCAGATATCTTCACTAGTTTGTATGGTGAACTGTAGCTACAATTGCCTATGGTATAAAATTACTCTAGAAATTGAATAGATAGGTTTTAAAGTACATGTCTACCAAGCAGTTGGTAGATTACCTCTGACAAAATTCCTCTATCGTTTATGCTTTGATGTATGTCCATACCCTGTTCCAAAGCTCCCATTTGGCACAGGCTGGGAAGATGGTGGCAAAGGTTTTAGAGTCTCGTTTTACACCTGCCAATTGCATTTGGTTAGAAGTTTCGAAAGCCTTTTCGACAAACCCATTTTGTTAATATCTTGCAACCAGGGCGTTCCATGAGAACAGTGCGTATTATGTCAAACAATTCAGGTGCTTTGTCCATGCTTCCACATTTTGCATATCCTACAGTCATGGTATTCTATAAACAATTATGGAGGCATTCTGTCAAACAAATCACGTGCATTGTCTATGCTTCCATATTTCGCATACATATCTACAAGGGCAATTGCAGCTACAACATCTGACAAGATTTCTCCATCATTTATCCTGTGATGGATGTCCATACTCCACGCCAAAGCTCCCATTTTCGCACTGGCTGTAAGGTTGCTGACAATGATTGCGGAGTCTGGCTTTATGCCTGCCAATCGCATTTCACTAGAAGTTTCAAAATCCTTTGTAACAAACGCTTCTGTGCATATCCGGCAATCATGGCATTAGATGAAACCACATTTCTTTGAGGCATTCTGTCAAACAGTTCACGTGCCTTGTCTACGCTTCCACATTTTGCGTACATGTCTACCATTTCCAACTCTGATATCTGACAAAAACCGCCCTTCCATTATACTTAGATGGACGTCCGTACCTCCTCCATGCTTCCTGACATAGATCTAAGCGAGTTCCTCTTATTTTATACTGAATCAAAGTCTATGATTAGAGTTTTCTAATTTCAACTCCAAAGATTCATTTTCAATAGTCAGTTCTTCAAACTTTTTATGTTCGTTCATAGGTAATCAATTGCATTTGAGTTTGCAAGGCTTCCACTCAATTTGCATTACTCTCTAAGAGAGATATTAGACTCAATATTTCATCTTCCATAGGGTTTAGTGTATCATTATAATGTCATAGCCGTGCCTTGAATTCTACATATTTTTCGTTCAGAATTTTTCCTTCATTAAGCTCATTTTTCAATTTTACAATTGGCACTTCAAATTCTTCCTTGCAAGTATCTCACAAGACCTGTCTGTAGCCATTTTTTCCTGGATTGATTAAATTTTTTTTTCTAACTTTTTTTTTCTACTTATTTCATTGCATTAGACTTGATTGTGGGCCAGAATCTTTGTTTCATTAAGCTTTTTCTATAGCTTTACAACTGTTGCTTCCAAACTCGCCTTACAAGTATCCCAAAAGCAACCATTTTTAGTTACTTTCCATGTACTTCTTTATTCATATTATTCAGCTCTTTCAACTAGTCTTCTAATTTAATTTTTTCATGTCTTAGTCGAATGCATGCTCCTTCATTTTGCAGCCCTAAAACATCTTTTTTAGAAATAATTCCAACTACCTGCTTTTAATCCTATGTAGACTCTTCACTCTCCTCGCTATCAGTATATTTTGTCCGTCCATTCAAGCATGCAAGAATTCAATCACCAGTTCAGATCCATGACAGTCTCCCTCCTCATTCTCTGTATTCAGACATATTCAAATGGAAATTAATTGTAAAATCCTCATTCTCAGATTTTCCCTCTCCATTTGAGGATGCTCATTTAATTTTATAAGAAAAGAAGGTTAAGGTGTCTTTTCTGATGAATGTATGAGAAAAGAGAGAGCAAAAAATAATTATTCTGTAGCAACAGGTTTGTAGCCAATGAACAGGGCACTCTGTTTTATTTTATTTTTTTGAGTGTATTGGAAAAGAAGTAGCTCTGTGTATAGATTCATATGTGTTTATCTATGAATGTAATGAAGTTTGTATGTTTTGGAATATTTGTTTATGATCTATGAAGTTTATATGTTTTGAAATATAAATCATTTCTTACTTATCTTCTGTTTTTATCTATGTATTTTTTTTTGTCTATGTTACTTATGTGTTCTGTTTCAAATTTGTTTCAAATTTCTCTCTTCTGCCTCTTCCTTCAAATCTGATTTCCAACTTCATCTTAGAACAATCCGACAATCACCAACCTTCAGATATTTTTGTCTTCAATTATTCAGTCTCATCATTGTATTCTTTTACCTTAATTTTCCAATTCACTCTTTTATTTCATTAATTCAGTGCACAATTCTTCACAGTTTTTAATCAAAATTCTTCTCGTTTTTTAATCAAAATTCTTCTTACCTTCTAGCTGTACAACTCTTCCTTCCAAACTTTGAACAATAATGTCATATCCCCTAGAAACCTTGATAATTCTCTTGCTAGTGCACAAGTCCTCATGTTTCTAGCCCAACATTTCTTCCCTTAACTACAGAATCAAGCTTATTTTGTACCCCACATTTGTTCATAAAACCTCATTTTTCGAGAATGTGTTTGTCCCTTTTATTAATCGGGAGTGTATCAACACTTTTACATGATGTATACCCTCAAAATAGATTCCTTGCTATCTAGCTTGTTCCTTAGAGCCACATACAAAACAAGGATTGTTTTTGTCCACAAACATAATTTATAATACATCTGCTAGTTAGGCGCTCAAATTGAGTTCAACATTAAAATTTCCCAGTTATCTATTATTAGGTACCTTGGTTAGGTTCTTTCATCCATTTTCCAAACAATACTGAAATATTATAGAATAGGGTTTTAAACTCTCTTAGAATTTTATGAATCTAAGTTTGATGATTCATCAATAGTCACAATACATACCCTAATTATAGAAAATTGTCAAAAACCATCCTTATCTTTTCTAGGGCATTATTTCAAATGAGGAAAAGAGAAGAATCATAAATCTCTTAGCTGGTAGATTCAAAGTAATCAGTAGATTTTGACCTAATATTATTCAAATGAGGTGTTTTTAATCATTTTTCAAACAATTTTGAAACGTTACACAATGAGAATTTTGAACTGTTTTTTTGGTTTAATTATTAATAACTTCAAATCTAATAACAATATTTTTGCCTTTGGCTCTTTTCACTTTTTTTTTTTTATACCTATCATTACATTAACACTCTCACTAGAGAATATTGAAAGAGAAGACAAAGTTAGGTCTATGAGGACATTATTGCCACAACACTCTTAGTCTCTAGATCGTCAATGTGTATATTATTTATTTTAGTTATTGAAATTTGTTAGTTTTAGAATAGAATAATTGATGTTTGATTTATTTAGTTTTATATTCTTAAATAAAAGAGTGAAGAAATTAAGTTCGTGCATTTTTAAGTTATGTGATTGTATTTTTATTATGACAAAAAATTAGTTAATAATTTGTTTAAATTTACATATGGAGAAAAAATATGTTTTATATTATATTTTTAGAATGATCTAAAAATAGTCGATAAGGGTGTGGTTTGTTGGTCAAGTCGCTTGATTGTAGTGGTTTGGTAGTTTCTTGTGGTTTTAATATTGGTGCATTGCACTTTTTTTTTTTTAAAGAATGATCTAAAAATATAATTTGAGCTGAAAATTTAATTGTATTTTTTAGTTTTTTTTATAATTTATAATATAAATTTATTAGTTTGATTTAAAATTAAAGTTTTATGTCCCAATTAATTATGATAGAAAATTTAAAAACTATATTTTTTATTTAAACCATTTAAAAATAATAATTTTTTTTAATGTATATCTTCTCTTTTTTTTAATACCTTTAAATATTATTAAAAAAATTATGCTACTTAAATATTATTTTCTTAATATTATTCATTATTTTATGTAATTCTATTTGTTATTTATGTAATTGATGACTTTTTACTTTAGAATATTATCCATCCAATATAATTTTTTTATTTTTTTTTAAGGCAAAAGGCAATATATATATCTTTGCATCAGATTTTTGACAACACCCATCATATTTACAATCATCCATGGTGTAGATTCAAAAAATTTGTAGGGAATTACAATCACCCTAAAAAATTTCCATTTCTTCTCCAATCTCACCAAAATTTCTATCAAAAACTAAGTACAAATACCTTAGATTGCTCATTTTAAAAGCATTTTTTATTGCATCATAAATTGACACATATGCTCTTCTATAAAAGAGAAAGTGATGAGGAAATAAACCCCCAATATCCTTGACTTTTCCAGAGGTCATATGTTTTGGTGACTCTTAATAGTGCATTATCTTGCAAAAAGACTTCATTAACCACTTTTCTTGATATCAATTCCACAAAATGGTAAGACTGCAACAAATTTAATAGATTTGAAATGAAGATGGACAAAAGTTGTGATGGAAACAACAATATTTTTGCCTACAAGTGGACAATTTTGTCACCAATTATATGCTTAATACAATACTTTTTTTGATTTGTGGGCATTGGTATTTGAAAACCTGTTAAAAATGAGCAGCATCAAGACACCTCGTGAAGGGTAATTCCCATTCATTTACAAGGAAATAGGCCCTGTAGTTGTGCGGGAAGTATTCCATTGTCAAGCTTGAACAAGCACTACAACCACACAGGCCCACTCACACCTCCCCATCATTGGATGATAAACTTTGAAACATTTAGAAACCATTGTCGAGAATATAACTACCTAAAATATTTTAAACCTCGCTTGGCTCTACCTTTTCCTCAACAAAGACTCCTCCAAGCTATTTCTTCAAGATTTTTACATGTTTCAAAGTTCATCATCCAGTGGTGGGGAGGTGTGAGTGACTCTGCGTGCTTGCCGAAGCTCAACAATGGAGTACTTTCCATGAAATTTCAGATACATTTTTCCTATACAAGATTGGGAATTACCTTTCTCTGAAGGTCTTGATGCTGCTTAGGTCCACCAGGTGTTTAAAGACCAATACTCACAAATTAGGAAAAACATCAAGTGAGTAATTAGAGACAAAATTATCTATTCGTAGGCAAGAAGGTTGGTGTTCCCATCTTAGCTTTTGTCAATGAGTGTTTTTGCAAGATAATGTACTGCTCAAAGCTTACCCAGATATATGACTTCTAAAAAGGTCAAGGATATATTAGGGGTTTGTTTCCACATCATTTTCTCCTTCATATAAGAGCATATGTGTCGATTTATGATGCATTAAAACTGCTCTTGAAATGAGTAGTCCCAAGTATTTGTACTCAACCCTTGATAAAGTGTTGGTGAAATTATGGAAAAAATGGTAGAAAAAATTAAGGAAAAATATCATGCCAACATGGTGTTGCTCGTTCATAACCATCCTCCTCCAATCCCTGTTGTTGCAAAGAATCCTTTCCATTCCAGCAGCCCATGCCATACCTGCCATGCCACACTCTTGACCCTGAATGCCACATCATTTGTATGGTCCAGGGATGATGGCTTGCATGAACAATAAGGTGAAAACAAAGTTCAATTTTCTCAAATGGAAGAATAACTAGGTGTGGGCCAGTACTTTACAAGTTTTTTAACTTGGAAATGTTTCAATAATGGCTAGTTTTTGCATTTTGTGATCGTTGAATTGTTTGAAGGTCACATATAGATTCAAAAGAAATAAAAATCACTAAAACTGTGGCAAGTGATCTACCTCAAGATTCTAGTCAAATTGTGTCGTGGTGTGAACGATGTAGATGAGGAATAATGGGCAAAGCTTGGAGGAGAAATTTATGAAACCCTACCACGACAAAATATTTCCAAAGGAGATGACCTGAAACCTATCTCACTCCAGTTGTTGCTTCAATCTATTCATAGTTAATGGAATTAGCTATAATTTAAAACCCTAACCAAATAAAACACATAATTGCATTAGATCAAATTTAGGGCGTGATAAAAAGTAGAGAATAATCACAATCCTCACTAGGTATAGCAAGTGATTTACCTCAAGATTTTGCACAAATTGTTTTGTGGTGTAAACGATGTCAATGAGGAAAAATGGGTGAAGTTTGTAGAAAAATCTATGAAACCTACCATAGTGAGACAAATAGAAACACCCATTCCTTCAATTGTTGCTTCAATATATAAACCAAAGCAAAATCTAAAAACATCGAAAGAAAAAAAATAGTTTTATTTAAAAAAGGTAGGATTACCAGCCTAGTGGTGTATAAAAATAGGAACAAAAAGGTTACTGTTGTTCGCAGTTGTTGAAAGTTAATAACAAAAAGATTACTATTGTTTGTAGTTATTTGAAAGTTCATGTACTGTCGCAGTTGCTTGAAAGTTGAACTGGGGGTTGAGAAGGCTTGAAAGTTGAACTACCGGGGAATAAATTCTAGCGTGAGACAATTTTGGTGGACTGTGCCCACAATAAATAGCCACGAGCTATTTATTGTGGGCACAACCCACCATAATGACTATTTATTGTGGGTATAGCCCACCAGAATTGTCTCACGTCGAATTTTTTTCCTCGACAATTCAACTTTCAAGTAGCTGCAATGGTAAATGAACTTTCATACAACTGCAAACAAGAGTAATCTTTTTGTTATGAACTTTCAACAACTGCGAACAATAGTAATCTTTTGTTCCTATTTTTATACACTGTTAAGTTGGTAATCCTACTTTCTTTAATAAAAATATTTTTTTCCTTTCGATATTTTTAGATTTGCTTTAGTTTATATGTTGAAGTAGTAGCTGAAGGGATATACATTTTTGTTTGTCTCGCTGTGGTAGGGTTTCATAGTTTTTTTCTACAAACTTCGCCCATTTTTCCTCATCGACATCATTTACACCATTAAAAAATTTGTGCAGAATCTTGAGGTAAATCACTTGCCATATCTGTACATGAGGATTGCGATTATTCTCTTCTTTTTTATGATGCCCTAAATTTGATCTGATGCAATTATGTGTTTTATTTGGTTAGGGTTTTAAATTATAGCTACTTCCATTTATTGTGAATAGATTGAAGCAACAATTGAAGGGAGATAGGTTTCAAGTCATCTCATTTGGAAATATTTTATAGTGGTAGGGTTTCATAAATTTATCCTCCAAGCTTCACCCACTATTCCTCATCGACATCGTTCACACCATGACACAATTTGACCAGAATCTTGAGGTAAATCACTTGCCATAGTTTCAGTGATTTTTAATTTTTTCGAATTTGTATGTGACCTTCAAACAATTCCGTTTGATTTTGTTAGGGTTTAAAATTATAGGGTTTGAAATCAATTTATAGTTTATCACAGTGAAAACTTAGTAAATTGGGAGTTCTTATATTTTCATTCATTATTGGATGCATTCTATAGCTGTGTGAAAATTTTTGAATTTCATTTTCAATAGCCGTGTGAAAAATTTTGAATTTCATAATTTTTAGGAACTTCTCTGTAAGTTTGTTTTGGACTCCTTATCAATCTAGAGAATCAATTTGATATTATAGCTTCTCTCAAGCTATGAGCAATGTTTAACATATAACCATCATAAAACTTACCTGACAAGCAATCCAACCATTAAATTTAACCCCTATGGACCGCCTCACTTATTTTATGAGCACACGATGGCTTTCTTCATTTAATCTATCCAAATAAATGCAAATTATGTATTGGATACATTTGCATAATCCTACAAAAAAATGGCTTCTCACACTTTTGCATGCCTCCATTTATGTACTTTGAAATTATGACTTGCGTTAAGCTCATAAAGTCAACTCTGCTACAAAAAATGACAAATTATAGAAAATGATTTTTCTGGATAAGCAACCGACATGATCAACTTCCATCATTAAAACAAGCATTGTTGAAATGCTTTTGATCATTCTCAAGCCCATGGACTTGAAGAAACATTTACTTTCCTATAGACAACTTCTTGAGCATATCCTCATGTATTTTTTAAATCTTTGGCACCTCCTTTGCTTGATAAATATAATATAGATGATCATAGTCTTGTACCCAAACAAAGGTCAACCTCTCTCACTATATACAAAAATTACATTTTTTGATTCAACATCATATAGTACAAAATGTTGCACCAGGTACATAACTAGTTACCTTCAGATGTAAATACAAGCTCTCTAGCATGCATAAATTTGTATGTTTGTGGAAGATGTGTCTCCCACAAGGAACCCATGAACTTTTTTTTTTATCCCAATCTAGCTGAATCTAAGGATCTTTCTTAAGCCTTTGCATTTCATCAATTTTCTGACATTTACTACATCATCCTGCTTGCAAAATGCAGTATAAATGTTTGAAAGTAGTACATAAGCTCCAAAATTTTCCATGTCCAACTCAAAAGGATGTTCTACTACACATTTTCCTAATTCTACATTACAATTGATTTTGTAGGTATCAACTAAAGGCCCCTGCTCCTAAACATCACCTTCCAATGACAATTTTGAGATTAGTCAAGTCTTGTCCAAGCGCCCACTCAACCAAAAAAGGTCAAGCTTATAGGTGTAGTGCTCTTTTGTGGTTTTTTGACACTCTTAAATCATGGAATCAAAATAGCCTCCTTGACAAGGCATGCATAACTTTGGGTAGACAAAATACCCATATAATGATTTGGCTGACCTTATGCAATCTTGTTGCATTCTCCAAAAGAGTATGCATACAAGCTCCCCATTACCATTCATTGCATAGTCAACAATCATTGCATTATATAATTATTTTTTTTTCTAAAAATGTTAAATATGTATAGAATCAATTCCAACATATCAAGGCATTAACATCAATTCCAACACTGATTGTAGAGTTGTAAATTATCCCTTTTATTTTATGCAAAGTGATTAAGTTGACACAAGAAGTTAGACCATTGCAGTAGCGACAAAATTTTCTTTCAAACCGATAATGTTGCATTTGATGATACTCATTTCCTCATCTCCAAGTAGTAGCTACCTCAAAATTTTGCTTCGGATATGGACAAACTTGATTGGAAAGATAACTTGGAAGTGGAAAGAGAAAGAAAATTCTTTGACACATATGTCACTGCTTGGAACCCTCGTACTATATCTCATACCACCATCACATCATATTGATCTCCACTTGATGATCCATGCTTGTTAAACACAATTGAGATCTTAAATACAAACCCCTCAGATGACTATGTAGAATTAATTAATCGTGTCCAATGACACACAAAATGCACTAAGGGAACATGCCTACATAAGAAGGGAAAACTTATAGAATGTCGATACAAAACTCCATGGAAAGAACAAATTATCTTGACATTATCATGTGACAATGTTGGTAAAAAAAAAAATAACCTGCAAGAAATGATGAAAGATTAAACATACATAACTAGAGAAATGATTTCAATATGGAGAGCAAATATAGATTGCCAACCTGTCATCTCACAAATGCTTGTTCTCAAATACATTGCCAAGTATGTATCAAAAGAAGAGAGAAAATCCAAGAGTTGTGTTAATATGCTTACAAGAATAGCTACAAAATCCGAAACCTAAAGAAAAAGCTTTAATAGTATATAAAAAATTAATGAAAAAACTTGTGGCTAACCGTGATATTGGAACACAAGAAACATGTCATATGCTCCAAAAATTGCCCCTTGTTGTTTGTAACTGATCATTTATGTCATTGAATGTTGGTTGAAAATTATTTCATTGCCTCACAAGAACAACAAAAGACAACATACTCTAATCTAGCTACTTACATTCCTACATGCAACACCCTTCACAACTAGAAACATTAACATTATTTGAATCTACAAGATCCTTCTCCTATTCTTCAGGTTGCAAAGGATGTAAATGGAAAGAGAGGCAACAAAAAACAATCATCAATGCTTTTCCAAAGTTCTATACTATTCCCAAAAAGTATTCAAAACATGTTGAAATATTTTATTGGAGTGAATTACTCTTATACAAGAATTTTCATGAAATTTAGATTGATATAGGTCTTACAAAAGATGCAATAATAACAAATTTGCAACAACCCCGATGTTCTTCATGGTAAAATTTCCAATGTTTTCACCTCAAGTGAATATAACATGATGCCATGACATAGCAATAAATTTTTTTCTTCCAATAATGTAAATTACATGCATAACTGAAATAACTCAAATTCCAATTTGTCATTGCAATCCAAAGTAATTATACAAATCTTCCAAAACATAGATATCATATTGAACAAAGATGTCATACAATATTTAATAAGGATTCCATTCCAATATAATAATTTCACAAATTACAATATTCCAAGAATGTACACAATTACAAACACAACTCCACTAAACTTCTTAGCATAAGATATAAATGGTCGAAGAATCCACCTTTAAAAACCTTGGTCTTCTATTGCCTGCTTAGGAGGAGAAGCATCACTCAAGTGCTTTTCCACCAACCATGGACTCATGCGGTCCCCCACACATCTATCAATGATAGATGGCCCTATCGTTTGACAAAGGTAATGGTTGGGTAACCCTGTACGACATACCACTTTGATCTTAGTGTTATGCCCTACATAACTAGGATTTATAACCTATGCTAGGTAGCCCTCATGCATTTACATGGACATGGTGAACTGATAGTGGAGCCTCGGGCAATCACACTACTTTGGCCCTACATGAATAGGATTTATAACCTAGTCTAGGTAACCCTCATGCATTTAAATGGACATGGTGATCTGATAGTGGAGTCCTAGGCAATCACACTACTTTGGCCAAAGTGGTCTCACTTAGTATAATCAAGTGATGGTCTACCATTCACTTACACTATAGCAAGCTTGTTTTGACTTAAGGCCATTATATCTATGCTTAAGCAACCCTTTCCATGTGAAAGCTACTCCCCCATGATAACTTATCTCTTAAACAACCTAAGGAAACACACATCATAAAGCAAAGTACTAGTTCCCTTCCTTCACTAGACAACATTTCCAAGAGTAACCTACTAACCATCTAGCATATTCAAATATCTAGCTATGAGTATCCCTTAAGCTATCTATGTTTAATCATATCTAGTATAACAACAATACCTATGACAATCAATCTCTCCTACCCATGTTTAATCATATCGAGTATAATAACAATACCTATGAAAAATAGTCTCTCCTATCCTTGTTTAATCATATCAAGTATAATAACAATACCTATGACAAACAGTCTCTCCTATAATGGAGTAATTACAAACATTACATAAAATAGAGTAAATAGTTTCCACTTTTCTTTTCAAAGCAAACATTACTTTTCCCTATATGCAAGTAACTATAAAAGAATGGTTTTAACATTCAAAAAGTAAATCATTCAACACTAATACAAACAAAGTGTAAGGCCTCACCCTTATGTTATATAGATAAAAATACCTTACTCATGTCTTGGGTATATTATATTGTAATAACAAGTTGCTCAATGGGATAGATTGCAAAGAAAACAAATGCACTAAATTGCGATGTATGAAAACTAGGTATATATATACATGAATTTAAAATGTTGTTGTCTCTAAGAATGTGATATACATAGAATTGGATATATAAAGCAAGTTTTACCAGTGACAATTATCTTGGTCATAATCGTATGCTCTAAACTCTAGAAGGAAAAGTGTGATATCACAATTAGAAAATAATGAATATATTCTTTTGGTTAAAGATTTCAAGTAGTAGCAAAAGAATTCATAAATGGGTCAGGACAAATAGTGAACCACTTATATCATCCATGGAAGATTATTAACAATAGATATTGTTGTTGGATAAGCTTTAGTGCATATCTTAAAGAAGGTATCATTGTAAGTCTCTGCTTTTCTTTGGTAAGGTAAAAATTATATGCATGACTTCCATACAGGTGGGCTATACTTTCGTTCTCCTTATTATCTTATATCTTAATAACTTAATATACATGCATATTTTGCCAACATTCTCCTTGTTTATGTTGATGAAGGTTCTCTATCAAATGTTTAGGCTGAATCTAACGATTTATACCATGCATGAGGAGGCTGAATAAAAAATGTCATGAAATGCAATCATTGTAGGCTATATAGAATTGATATGTTGAAAAGGCTTTAGAGACTTGGGCACAAAAGCATTGGCAGGTATTAAATCATTTCCACGCCTTTCCCAATGTCCCCCAACTTGTGCCCAAGAAAAAGGATATATTCTTTATTATTAATGGTTGCAAACTTTAGCTCTACATTGGAATGCAAATCTCTTGAGTTCGTCCAATGTTCATTTTATATGCAAAAGGAGTATGTTAATCGGATCTCCCTAAGTCAGTTTGTTTCTACCACCAATAAGATGTGCCTTGCTATGAAATCTATAATGGAAAATTGTTTTATTTCATTTGACCCTAAATAGTGAAATTTTAACCATCATCTCAACAAAAACGTCGACAACTTTTTCATGAAGTTGAATAACTCTAACAAGAAACATTACAGTTGTTGTCATAGCAGAATAGATTTTAATACCACTTCCAATAGGATATTGTTTTGATTTGATACATAAAAATGTAAATATTTTAAATGGAGTAAGGATACATTTCAAAACACATGCTCCCAATATAATTTGCAACTTAAACAAATCATGTTATCAGAACTACCCTAAGCACAAGGATTTCTCTACTTCTATCAGTTTCTCTATAATACACTTTGCACCATTTGTGGTTCCTTTTTGTACTAGAAAATTTGTGGTCTCATAGATAGTAATGACTGTAGGATAAGTATGTAATGGTTATGAAAGAAAAGTTCTACAAACATTCAAATAAATGTAATTGGCAGGAGTAAATGACAGTGTTAACCAATTCTCCAAAATGGACTTGCTGCAACTTAGAGTGAAGTCTTCTCATATGCGCTTGGGATAGCTATTTAACTATGAATATACCCTTGTAGCTTTCTATAGTATTGGTGAACATACATCTCTTTATGTTTGCTTAAGCATTTGGTCAATCATGTCTTTTAAGTATTCCTTGGGTTTCAGAGAACACTTAGCTCTTTGATGTTGAACATTGATCGAACTTTAAAGCATAAATTGGAATTTAGCTAAATAGCATATCGTCTTAAAATTAACTTAGTATAAGCATTTGTTAGAAAAGATCAATAGCGAATGAGATGTCCAAACAATCAATCCACTATTCAACCATTACAAAAAAACATGTATAGATCAACACAAACTTGTTAAGCAGACCATGAATTTCCCTACTATCAAAATGAAGAAAAAGGGTTGTACAATACTTCGAATATTGACTACAGATTAGTATTTTCCAACATCTACTTGCAATGAATTGAAATAAAGATCAAAGCCCTATTACTTGTTGCTATTTTCTAAAGGATAGGTGTAAATGCGTTAGTGAAGAGGGCCAAACAAGAGGTTCATTTTAGAAGAAATCATGGCAAGATAATATAACATAGATTGTGGTAAAATAGAAATAAATAATTAAATAAAAATAGTCTTTGATAGATCATAATATATCATTTATCTTGTATTAATTGCTAATGGCAAGAAAATATTCTCAAGTTCCAACTAATTTAATCGACCATTGAAACCACTTGATCATCCGCATGCATTGATTTAAATTTAGAGTTTTGAAATATTATTACACTTCAAAATGGAATAATTTTGTGTCCTTGCAAGTCATCATGTGATTAACATACCAATTTTCTTTAATAAATCAATAACAACAATTAATTTAGATCTATTACACTACCATGACGCCATATTAAATACCTAGCTCTAGCATAGACGATGATGAGTTTTGAAGAAGAGGAATGCTTACTGATAGGACTACTCCTAAATTGGATAAGGAGCTCATAGAATTATATTCATCCAAAACTTTACACCAGCTTTTCACGAACAACCTCTTTCCTTGCAATAAGGATGATAGATACATTTTTACATTTTCTATAGACCTCAACCATTCACCAGGATTTGGTCACCTAATCTTCACTAGCTATCAAAACTATTTATATTGTGGCATAGAAAGGCCTTAGAAGGTTGAGCCCTCTGTTAATGAGTCTTCAAGCTCCTCCAAAACTATCTATTTCCCCTCTATTATTGTTGAGAAAGGAGTGTCCTTTCATCCCCCCTCCTACATGATCCTCCAACATGATCATGTTGTTGCACAAACAGATTTGATGCTTAGTTTTCATTGTGTGATAGTACGAGTCCCACACTAAGGTACACGGGTCCCCACTTAGGACACTCGATTGCTATGTGGGTGCTCTCTTTAAGTCTTAGCCTGCTCTTGGTATTGGACATCCTCAAGATTGGGATCAACATTGGAAGTAGCTTCCTAGAGAATAACATCTAATGCCGACATCTTCCTCCCCTTCTGCTTATCTCTCCCTACTCTCTTGTGAGTTCTTCCACTTCATAAGCCTATCTGCCAATATTTTTCTGTTGAAAGCACCAATGTTCATCCCTTCTAGTTAGAAGTCACCATTAGTTTGTATTCCCAAAAACACTCTATAAAATCATACATCGAATTTATATTGCAAATGCAAATAGCTCACTCCATATAATTCTCTCTCTATAGCTCTATAACATAATAATACTACCATGTCCGAGAGATCGAGAACAACCATAAAATAATCTATTTGAGCTACCCACCAAATGTGTGAAGCCTGTGAGGAGTTGATATGAAGTCCTCTCAAATCTTTTTGAATCTTACTTCAAGATTTTCCTTCAATGTTGATATTGATTAGATCCATTGCTAATATCGAGTTAAATGGAGATGAATGGTTCAGGCTTGGGGAGAAAATGAAGTAGCTATGGTTATACTACCAACATAACATAATCTTTTATATTATTATTATGACTTGATTAAAATTTCTGCCATATGTGCGCCATATTTCAATTAATACCACACTGGCATGTACCTCTTGCCTTGAATTATAGACAACATTCTCTCTACTAAACCTACTAATCTCCAAAATGACTTTACCCTTTTTCGCTAACCAAGCTATGCACACAATGTTGATATAAGAACACTAGAAGAGTTATGAAACACTACTACTGACCTATTAGTGTTTATTCACATAACCACCAGTAAATAATTTTTATTTAATTCTAATTTTGATGCCTTGATTCGAGCTTCACAAATTAATTAAGTATTCCTTTTAGTTATTTATTTATACCTATTATTTAAGGACAACAATTTAAATAATATTTCACAATGTCAATCTTATTTAAAATTAGACTTCAAAGATATCTATATCACCATCCATCCTTAAATATAATCAACAACTTAACCCCCTCCATATTTTCATTAGCTATTATTGTTAATAGCTTAGAGGAAAATCATATATTCAACTTAAATTTCATAAAATACATACTTGGAATAAAGGATTAATAAGACATAAAAAGGTTAAACCATAGAACTTCTAAATCCAGGCCAATTTTTTTTTAGCTATAAAATCAATTGAAACATTGTTATTGATACAATTGAGAAGAATATTCACTTATTGGTGTAATGGAGTTATAATTTGGTAGAGTATCTCAAGGTATATAATTATAATTCTCAAATAATAACCTGTTTCTGTTTCTATAAGTTATTATGATCTCATTTGTTACTACTTGAAATCTTTAACCAAAACAATATATTCATTATTTTCTAGAAACTGAAATTGAAATCTTTAACCAAAATAATATATTCAGTATCTCAAGGTACATATAATTATGGTTTACAAATATTAACATGTTTTAGTTTCTAGAAACTGAAACTGAATATATTATTTTGGTTAAATATTTTAGTAACAAATGAGATCATAATAACTTCTAGAAACTAAAGCATGTTAATATTTGAGAACAATAATTATATACCTTGAGATACTCTATCGAATTATAACTCCATTACACCAATAAGTAATATTCTTATCTGTTGCATCAATAATGATGTTTCAATTGATTTTATAGCTAAAAAAAATCTGACCTTGATTTAGAAGTTCTATGGTTTAACCTTTTTGTGTTATTAATTCTTTATTCTAAGTAGGTATTTTATGAAATTTAAGTTGAATATATGATTTTCATCTAAGCAATAATATGAAAATATGAGTAAGGTGTTGATCCTGTTAAATGAATAATTTGATATGTATACTGAAGACTAATTCTAAGCGTTGACATTATTGAAAATAATCATTTTTATTGTCCTAGAGTAATAGGTATGAAATAAAATGCAGTAATTTTTGAAACGAATCAGGCATCAAAAACAAGTAAATAGAGCTTATTGGTGAGTTAAGTGAATAAACACTAATAGTCATTATTCTAATCTTCAACATTGTAAATATAGGCTAGAGAAAAGTGTACTTTTGAAGGTTAATGAGTTTGGTAGAAGAATATATTCAGAAAAGTATGGTGGCGTAGTCTGGTACAAAGTGTAAACTCAATCAAGTCATAACAACAATAATAAGATTATGTTATGTTGACAGTATATAACCATAGCTTCATTTACCTCAGCTTATCTCCATTGCTCATGTTTTAATGGATATGATTAATGTCAACATTAAGTATTGAGTAATGCTTTGAGAGGATATCAACTTCCTAAATAGACTCACCGTTTGGTAACTATAAAAATAGATTATTTTATGATTTATTCTATGCGAACAAATAGTATTATTATGTTATGACCTGAGAGGACTACAATGAAATGAATGATCTGCAATGGCAATTCTATGATTTTACTCACTATATGTGACACTAGAGATGCACATTGATGCTTTCAACAGATAAATAGTGTCAGATAGGCTTAGGAAGCAGAAGATAGTGACATATAGGCTTACGAAGCAGCAAATAGTGCATTTTTCAGTTATGTGATTGTTCTTTTATTATGACAAAAAAAAAGGTTAATAAAATTTGTTTAAATTTGAATACGAAGAAAAACTATGTTTTATATTATATTTTTAGAATGATTTGAAAATATAATTTGAACTGAAAATTTAATTGTATTTTTTAGTTTTTTCATAATTTATAATACAAAATTCATTAGTTTGATTTAAAATTAAAGTTTTATGTTCCAAACAATTATGATAGAAAATTTAAAAACTATATGTTTTATTTAATCCATTTTAAAAAAAATTTAAATCTTTTTTAATGTAAATGTTCTCTTTTTTAATACTTTTAAAGAAATCTAATATCATATAATATATATACATATATATAATTAAAAAAAACTTTATGCTATTAAAATATTATTTTCTTCCACCCTGTTAATGGGGTCTTGGGGGCTTATCTTACAAGGGCCAAGAGGGATGGAGTGCGGTGGTCGGTACTAGAGGAGGGGTGGGTGAAGGTCAACTTTGATGGCATCACAGAGGACAACCCTGGAGAGTGCAAGGTTGGGTGCATGATCAGGGGCCATGATGGGAAAATATTAGTTGAGAAATCATCATACCTAGGGATTGGCATAAATAATGAGGTAGAATTTTGGGCCACCTTGATTGGGCTCCAATGTGCTAAGAATGGAATTTTTTCAAGAAATACATTTGGAGGGGGAATCTTTAATTACAATCAACATTAGGATGAGATGGACACCCAATTGGAAGTTAAGGTGGTGGCTCTCTCCAATTAATCAGATACTTACTGAGCTGGATGAGTACAAAGTGATGCATATATATTGAGAAGGAAATGGGGTGGTAGATGACTTGGTATAAAGGGCCTCAATGGCGGGGTTGGCTTAGTTGGCATATGCCACTTCTAGATTTGGTGGCAGCTTGGTGCTTGCTCACAGGTGGAGGTGACGGTTTAATAATGTCTTGTATCATGGGGTTCATGTGGTGTCAAGTTGATGGCTGGCGAGTGATAAAAAATCTTCATGTTTTCCAAATTCTATGCCATGATAACATTTCACAAAGTAGGTGTGGTGAGTCTGGGTTGTGCAACATGGATACACCAATACAATTAGAGAGCATGAGGAGTTAGTTGGCATTGATCGAGGAGGTGATTGAGAAGTGGCTAGGTAAGATCTTCAAATCCAAGGATGGCTTAATCCTCCATGCGTTGAAGATGGTGCTTGGTGGGGAATTTCTTCGTTCTTACCATCAGCATAGGGTTAATATTGATATCTCAACCATGTTCTTGGTCTTGATTCTAGATGCAAGGGAGTCGAAGGATATGACATGCCAACTGTGTAGGAAATTGACATGGGGTAAGTATTTGGTCAGTTTGGAAGATGTATTAGTGAACTATGAGGTAGGACAGGGGGTTCCATTGTGGGGAGATTATTATTTGTTGAGTCATCGTAGGATGCCACCAGAGTAATATCCTCTGATCTTCATGAATTATTTGGCTTCCCTTCCCAAATTTTGTGTGGCTACATTGAAGAGCATCGAGTTCTTGAAATAGATTCTAGAGATGGCTCCTGATGAGGGTGTAGGTTGGTTGCAAGCATACGTTACCACAAAGGGATTGGTGGACGAGGGTGGAGTTTCCATTTGGGGAAACCTCAAAATTCAAAATAACCTAAGGTGAGGTGGGATTGACTGGTGCATTGTGGATTTGGGGTTCGGGTGGGGTAATCATAAGCTATGTGGCTCGATGGGTGGGGTGCTTGGTTGGGTATCCATGAAAGTTATATCTTTTTGTCATGATCCTATCGTGAGTCGAGGTGTGGGGTAGCCTAGTTGTAGGTTTTGATATCTGACACCATTTTGGATCTAGGTGCTTTGATGTAATAACACTTGTATATAGTTAGAAGGCTTACAATTAGGGGTACCATTTTGTGTCTTGGTGCTTGGTGGTTTATTCTGGTGGTTTGGTTTGGGTTCTAGGTGGTCCATTGATGATCACCAGGTTTTGACTGTGCTGTTAATACTTGAATTTTAATATATGGGTGCAACACCTTAGGTGTTTTTGCATTGATAAAAAATATTATTTTCTTAATATTTATTCTTTATTTTATGCAATTCTATTTGTTATTCATGTAATTAATGACATTTTACTTTAAAATATTACCCATGTTGTAGTGCCCCTCAATTTTTTCTCTATTAGATTGATAGTTGTTTGTATTGGATTAGGACCTTATGATACTTTGCTTGATGTTGGATTCATTGCTATGATGATGGTTTGATGCTCCTTTTATCACTAATGTTTTATGCTTATGTCATGACTAGTATATGGATTTAATTGTTTATGTGGATTAATCTTATTATGAGTATCATGTGATTATCTAATAATTGTTTTACCTTGTTGTTAGCATCTGATTATTGTGTGTTGATGTATTTTGGTGAAGGGGAATGATGTCGCATCACTCACTCGATATGTAATGCCCCACCATGGAACCCCATAGGACAACATGCTACAATGTTTAAAATACAATTTTTTTTGTTTTCTTCAAGTGCAACATATTAAAGATTGCAGAACATATACTAACATGTAATATACAACTAAGTCCTCTAAGGTTCCATGACTACGCTACGATCTCTCCATTAACCAAGCTAACCATCAGTCTTCACCACACACATGAGCAATCGCAAGGGGAAAAACAATGGAGGCTAAAGCACAATCCACCTTACCATGTGGAACCCAAAGGTCTACCCCCCATGCTAGAAGATAACACAAGGTCCCACCACAACAAACACACAAGGTGACCACAAACTGACATAACAAGGCTAATTAGGACTCCAATCTGACACTGCAACAACATTAACATTACATAAGAACATACATTGCTTCTAGAGGACTTCACACACCATTTAGGGAGAGCCACAATGAGGAAATACTATTCTGTAGAGGGAAGAGTGTCATTGCATGGTCCTGACATAGGTTACCTTGATAGTCTCTCACTAGATGCCGACCCGCATCTATGGCTACCTTGACAGTCTCTCACTAGATGTCAGCCCCATAGGGTGACACATATAGAACCAATCTTCCTTTTGTGAGGACAAGGAAGTTGGTCTTACCAACCAGGCCTTCTCAACCTATCCTTAGCCTAAATGAGCACTACAAGCATGGGTGAGGCATTCACTTATCTTGATTAATGTGTAATATACCCAACCCCCTAATTCATTAATTAAGTTATCGCTGGATTAAGGAACTCTCAAACGGGTTATCCTGGACACCACTTTGGGTTCTGGTCCCCATTGAGAGCCACTCCCGCTACATGCAACTAAAGACTCAAAACAACAAGCAGGGTAAAGCCAACGTGCACATAAAATGAAAACCACAAGAGTACATATCCCAAGCAAGTCATGGACCATCTCACTCTCTAAACACAATTGTACTAGCAAGTAAGAGGTGCATGACTAAAGACCCTCAAAAACACATCGCAAGTACATTGCCAACCATTTCCATAATGAAATCCAACATACACACTACTCCCTTAGGCCTTTGGAAAGTTACCCTTATCCACTTAGCACAATAGGACTACCATAAAATACATTCGCTACAATCATCCCATCTCACAAAATTTAACACAAAAAGACATAAAATCTTAATAACTTTAAAGAGTCTACAAATCAACTAGTACAAAATATGAGAGGACCATCATTATAAAGAATCATCAAGTTCATTTCTTAAAAAAATTCTACAATGATTTAAAACATGTTTAGATAAAGAATCATCCTTCTTATCATTTTCCAATTCCAAATTCATTCTCTAATATGATCTCTCTTTCTAGAAAAGGCAGAAATACACTTTCCTAACATTTAAGCATATTTATAATCATGATTATCTAAATACAAATTTTAAAACTTATAAATAAATATATGTAGATATATATATATGTATATGTAATACTCAAACTAGTATTTTGAAAAGTGATAGATCGAACTATAGTACGACCCATATTTGTAACTATATGTAGATATAGATATACCTACATAGATACAAACAAAACAATGCCAATTTAACTATATAACAACTAATTGAAGCCAAGAGCAGAACATGCTTATATAGTGATAGGAATACATAGAAAACACCATTCAAAATAACATCTCATCGAACTTGCATAAATCTAGTTGTATAGAACATATCATTACCAGTCGATAAGTTCCATATCAAGCATTGCAAGCAGATATATGCCTTATTCAACAGGCATCAAACACCACAAGGTAAAATTTACCAATATCAAATTGAATTCTAAGCATATTTTATATTCACCGATTAACAAGAGAGGTGATAGACATGAAATCAAATTTCAATAAAATACAACCAATAAAAAGGAATAAAAATCTAGCCTTGTATATAATCCATCAATCTAGAGGGCACAAGTGTAAAAAGGATGCCAAAAGGGATAGGAGACAATGAGAGGCTTCATGCAACGATTTCAATTTTATGATAAACCTAATAAAACGAATTTACAATGCCTTCAAGCTTGGTCAAATTTCATTGAATCACTTAGTAATCTAACTCTTAGGATTAAATTGCAAACTTAGCTTATCTAAACATGGTTTTTAGAATATTCGATATGGATTATAAGGTGGTTGGGTTAAACCATAATGCCAAGCTAATAATTAACCACCATTGAAATGGATAATCAAAAATCCCAAAGATAGTAGTAAACATGCAATGTGCAATTCTAACTGGATATAATCTTGTGTAGGTAGTGGCAAAATCCTTTGCAAGGGTAGGGCACACCAAGTTGCATGATAGGAGGCGTTAAAACAACGGTCTCCAGGGCAAAAAATTCAGAGATAAAATGAAAACAGAATGTAACCAAGTATATAAGATTTGAAGCAAAGAGGGGCACATATGTTCATGATTGCAAACCTCAAATAGGAAACATCTCAAAGAACTTAGAGGTTACAGAAAGCACAAATTGAATTTTTTGAAAAGGTTTCAAAAGATTTCAATCAAATGCATTTCAACAGGAATGAAGAAAAAATCGTTGCATTACAAAACATTTAATAACATCAAAAGTGCTAAATATAGATGAATTTCCTAGACAATGAATTTACTAAATTGCACAACTTAGAATTGGACACGAAATTGTTTTGTTTCAAACAACACAATTACTCCATTTTCATTTTCTACATAATTAGAATTGGGAATAACAATGGAACCTGGTTTCTCTCGCTTTCTAGAGTGAAGAGTTGATGTTGAGCTCACCACTCCCAGCTTGCAGCTTCAACACACTTCAAAAATTTAACAAACATTGTAGAAACCCAATTTCCAAAGCCTCCAAAACTAGAAGAAAGCCTCTAAGAACAAGAAACATTCTTGGAAAAAAGAAGCAAGATGAGTTTTCCAGAAAAATGTGAAAAGCCCCCTTTCTTTTAGCAATTAACCAATTTATTAACCACTCCACAATGCACGTTGCTGCATGCAATTCCTTTCTTTAAATTTAGTTATTTTATTTAATTTTACATCTATTGTTCACCACCACTCTTCCAATATGTTTATTTATAAACATATTCTTATTTATTTACACTTAATAAATCAATTTTAATTTTTTTTTTTAATTAATTTAACCAGACATTTTAATTCTATTTGCACATCACTATAATTAATATATATTTTTCTATATTTTTTTATTAAGACATAATATTAATTTATTTAAACTTAATAAAAGCATTAATAATAATTTATTTTATCAAAACCACAATTATATAAAAGCATTTATTTTAACTACCAAAAATTCCTTTTAACTTTAATGACTTTATTTTAATGTAATAATTAATCAGAACACTAATCAACCAAATTTAAATCAAAAGGATAACATACCAAACAATACCTGACCTCACAATGAGTCAGAAAGCAATACAACAACATTGACAAACCAACCCAAATTGACCACACTAACAGGGTACTACAATCGGATACTCATCCTCTTTGAGGATGATGGCTAAAATAGGGGACCAAATGCTATCTCCATTCAACAAATTCCATTGGGTTTAAGGCACGATCAAACCTGACAATTCAGGTAGAGTCAATGCCTGGTACTTACAACTTGCAACAAACCACACAGTCGAGCATATACATAGTCATATAGTCAGACACACCATGAAAGGAAA
>VDFB02000013.1:65795454-65846090 GCA_007258455.2 Sequoia sempervirens | reverse complement strand
CAAGAATAACTTAGAATCTAACTATCATCCCTATTGAGATTGTGAAAGTATTTGTTGATCTCTAAGTTTATCTTAATTTTCCTCTTTCAATATGATCGTGTTTGATTAAATATAATACTTAGTGTTAAGAAAATCTTACAAATTTAGATTTATTACCACTTTGACAATAAATGTCCACACTATACTCATTGATTATATTATAAATATAACAACATATTTCATTAATTTATATGGCATTCAATAGAAGCACTTGTTGTATAGACCCTAGAATTGAGAAGTGGTTTCTTGAAATATAGGAGGAGAAGGATCATATGTCCACTTAATTATTTAAGTGGGTATTTCTACACAAAATTTATGGTTGATTTCTCCAAAAAGTCAATAATTTTCCTTCAAAAGTTTTATAATTTTGAGGCATGTAGCCAATGCTACCCTTTACACAAACTCAAGCTCTTTTAACAAGTGAATACAAGAAAATAATTTTTAATTCTAAATTGTACAAAATTGTATGCACAATTTACAACATAGCCTTGAAGATTGAAAACTTATGTGAATTTGGATTAAACTAACCTACATTGAGAGAAAATGAGTGAGTCTAAACCATTGATTCAAAGTTAATTGTAGTACGAACAACTCCCACACATTTACACACACCCACATCTTGGCTTTATTAAAAAAAAAAAGAATTGTGTTGGGATAGAGAAAATATTCATTATGCATATACAAATTAGTTAGGAATGTCTATTGCACTAAACTTGCCAAAAAATTGATCATAATTAGAGGCTGAAAATATAGGGAATATTAGAATGATTTTTTGCTAGTAAATATAAAAAATGTATTGAAAATTTTAAAAGAATGTTAAGATCCATGAATCTCGTTTTTTTCTACACAACAAGAGATGGAAAATAAGTCAATTGTTAAGCCAATCCAAACTGAAATCTGCTTCCACAATTTCAACTCTAAGCTTTGGAATAGAAATATTATTGGCCTACAACCACTAATTATTATTCTTTTCATCATGTGTGACATGACCACCAAAATTCATTTGTATGCCTTCATTTTTCTACCTTGACATGTAAATTTGTCTTATATAATCCAAAACTCGAGGAAATTAAATTATTTTTGAGTTTTGGTACATGCCTTACCTCTATCAATACCCTTACAATATCATCAAAAATTTTAATCTTAATATTGCCAATCCTAACACTCTTACAAGAACATTGTTTCCCACAAGAACAACAACACCATCAATATCTTGGGAAGAAGAAAACCAACTCCTATGTGAACACGTGATTGGAAGCACCATAATCTAATAACCATTCCTTGTGATATTATAAGATATTACAAACATATAGTACTTCATTGATCATGCCTAAACTTGTCTCAATCAAATTTGCTTCCTTTTTGGAGTCATCCTTTTCTTCTTTCCTCTTCCAACAATATTTCTTTAGATGTTATGATTTGTTGCAAGACTGAAGTTTTCCCTTAGCCTTTATGCCTTTTAACTTAGATATACATGCACCTTTCAAATCTCTTCCCTTTTTGTGGATCAACCCCTAGCCACCATTGCTTTTAGTGCAAAGTTTTCTATATTAGATTTTCTTTGCACCTCTTCGAACAACAAAAATCCCATATTAAAATTAAATTCAAGGGTGTCAGTTATGCTTAAGCTAATGGAAGTGGCTAAGTGATTGCAGGATTCAAGCCATGAACACAATAATGTAATTTCCTTATTTTCATCTTTGATTTTTACACCCATACTAGTTAATTGACATATAAGAGTATTGAAAACATTTAAATGATCAACAATTTTTATACCTTCTTTCATTTGCAAACTATATAACTGCCTCTTAAAGTAGATTCAATTTGTCAAGAATTTTATCATGTAAAGACTCCCCATTACGTTTCATAAGCTTGTTGTTGTTTCCTCTCCAACAATAATGAAAAAGAACATCATATGTTAAACACAATATAATTGTTTTAAAAGCTATTGTATCTAGATCTTCCCAATCCACTTGGACCATCATATTTGTAGGTTTCTTTGACTTGCCTACCAATGCCTTTCGCAATCGTTGCTACACTAATAAATAATGCATCTTGAGCTTCCACATCTCAAACTTATTCTTCCCATTGATCTTCTCCATCATATTTGTAGTTTTCTTTGACTTGCCTACCAATTCCTTTTGCAATCCTTGTTGCCTTAACAAATCATGCATCTTGAGCTTTTACATCTCAAAGTTATTCTTCCTATCGAACTTCTCCACCTCAAACCTTGCATTTGAAACCTTTGTCATTTGATGTTACAAAACAAACACCAAATCTTTACGATTGCTACAAAATAATTTTCTCTAATATCACTTGTTGTGGAAACATGAACCCACAAAATAAAATAAAATTGCATGACCAATTAGTTGTGAAAAAATAATAGAAAAGATAAAATAGAATAAAAAATAATTGACAACAAGACACAAATTTATGTTGTAAAACCTTGACAAGATGTCAAGGAAACATCCACAGGACAAAATATGATATTCTTATTGCTCAAAAAAATAATTACAATCTTCACAACTACTGCTATTACAAATTAAACTGTCTTCAAGACAACAAAGATATATATAATATCTTTAAATAACAACCACCGAAAAACTTTAAAACATAAAGATAGTTATTTTTGTTGATAAACTAATTGCAGATAAAAGAAAAAGATTGCAGAAAAATAAACCTAGATGATTCAAGAACACATAAACACAAAACATGAATTTATAGTGGTTCACCATAAAATGGCTATGTCCACTTTAAAGCATAGGAAAACTCTTTTATTATCTCTGTAGTTCAAATATAGTTCCAGTAGCATCATAATTAGCTAATACAATATGCAATTACATTATCCAAAAGTGATAAGACTTTGAAAAAGAAGAGAATATGAAAGGTCATTGCAATTGGAGGGAAAAGAGTGAGATGATTGTTGGGCTTCAACACCCAACAATCTCCCACTTGAAGTCCAATGTCTACTACAAACTCAAAGATATTCCCCCACTTTCCCCTATTGAAAGGAAATAGAAAAGAACAATGGAAAGAACTAATAAATGAGCAATTTTTTGAAGGAAATATATTACCAAATAGATTGAAGTAGTAAAACCAAGCACCACCAAAGCAAGAGAGACACAAGAATTTGATAAGGGGAAAAAACAAGAAAAAGCCCCAATATTATGAATGGAGGCAAAATGGCTAAAGAATAATACAAAGAGAGAGAGAGAGAGAGAGAGAGAGAGAGAGAGAGAGAGAGTTGCAGCCTTAGGCTTGCTTGCTTGAGTCTTGAAGAATGAGAGAAGAGGCACCTCAATAAGTAGAGGTGAGAAGGATTTAGAATGTAACTCCCAACTCAATGAATGCCACCATTCATCTATGTGTGTGCAAAGTGTCACCTCTTAAGGAGGTGGTTACAAATATTCCTTAATAAAGGAATTAAAAATAAGCCATCCTCACACATGTGTGAGATGACAAAAAAAGACAAAAGACTTGTAGGGATTCCTTTGGAATATTCCTACACATTAATAAATAATTACAATTAAAGAATAACCTTTACCAAGTAAAGATTAATCTTCTAACACCTATTGTCACATCTTGACAATGTCGAGAGAAGTCCTACAAAACTCAAACTTCTCCCTTGGTACAATATATGTCAATGCATCTGTTGGATTGACCTTTGTGTCAATTTTCCGCACTTTTAGCTTGCCTTCTTCAAGAACATTCTGGATAAAATGATAGCGCAACTCAATGTGTTTAGTCTAATTATGAAAGGTTGAGTTCTTGGCCAAGTGAATAGCATTGTTGTTATCACAAAAAAGAGTGAAAATATGTTGTTTGAAAGCCAACTCTCCCAACAATCGTTACAACCAAATCAGTGAGTGCAATATATTCAGCCTCAGTAGTGGAGATTGCAACCACTTGTTGCAACCATGAAACCCAACTAATCATTGCCCCTAAAAATGTGAACACATCCTATTGTAGACCTTCGTTTGTCCAAGTCTTCGGTCATATCGAAGTCAACATAGCCACACATTTGAGCATTTGTACCTCCAAAACACAAAACATAGTTTGAAGTGCCTTTTAAATACTTTAGTTTCCACTTCACTGCTTCCCAATGAGTCTTGCCTGAATTGCTCATAAATCTTCTCACTACTCCCACTGCATGAGCAATGTCCAGATGAGTGCACACCATCGCATACATGAGATTCCCAACTGCTAAAGAATAGGGAATACCTTTCATGTTTTCCTTATCTTGAGGTGTTTTGGGGCACATTTTAGATGACAAACGAAAGTGATCAGCAAGGAGAGTGCTCACGGGCTTAGCACTCTTCATATTAAATCTATCCAACACTTTGTCAATATATTTTTCTTGTGATAACTTGATTTCCTTCTTATGTCTATCACAAATTATTGTCATGCCAAGTATCCTCTTTGCTGCCCCTAAGTCTTTTATTGCAAACTTTTGAGCTAAATGTTGTTTCAAATCACGAACAACTCTCATACTAGAACTGGTAACAAGCATGTTATCAACATAGAGCAACAATAAAGCACTCAAAATTATCCAAAAACTTATTATACACACACAGATCAAATCCATAGTGTGTGAAGTGTTGCCCAACCCTAAACAAGTCAAACTTAAGGTACCATTTCCATGGGGCTTGCTTGAGCCCGTACAAAACTCCTCTTCAATTTGCAATACAAATCCTCTTTACCTTTTTTCTCAAAACCTTTTGGGTGATGCATATATAACTCCTCATTTATGTCACCATATAAAAATGTTATCTTTACATCAAGTTGCTCTAACTCAAGGTCATTTACCACTCCCAAACCCAAAACCGCTCTGATTGTAGTCATCTTGACAATTGGTGAGAAGATCTCATTAAAAATACCTTTTTGCTGATCATACCCTTTGACAACCAATCATGCTCGATATATTTTCCTACCTCCTTCCTTTTTCAATCTGTATACCCATCGGATTTTCAAAGCTCTCTGATTGGATGGAAGTTTCATCAAGTCCCAAGTATGATTTGCCATCAATAAATCCATTTCTTCTCACATAACATCCAACCATTTCTCACGATGAGCATCATTCCAAGCCTCTTTAAATGTTGTAGGCTCTAACTGATCAGAAATCAGTAACTAATAATTGTGAAACTTTTTTGGAGGTTAGCGCTCCCGAGTAGACCTCCACACTTGAGGAACCACTTCCTGCAAATCACCCTATTCCTGCAAATTGTCTTCAACATTATTTCTTTGCAATGCCTTATTTTGAGTAAAAATACTATAATCCATAGCTTCATTCTAGGCAGAGATAGGGGGAAATGAACTTTGTATGTGATCATTCATTTGTTGGCTTGACTACTTATTCAAGGGAAGGGATGGATTTGGCGCAAATTTATAATTTGAAGAGTATAATAAAGGTTGCGATGGCACATCAATAGGCAGCGATGAACACAACGCACGAAATGGTGAGGAAGAAGATTGCATAGCAGAGGAGTTTAAAATTGTTTGTTGCATACAATTTTTTGACCGAGTACCTGTCCTACAAAATGCATCATAATTAGGAGATGAAGGGGCGTTAAAGTGAGCACAGGTATGAGAAGACAAAAATTGGTTGCATCATGGCTGAAACAGGGGCGCGGGCATGGGTAATTGGCATAGAATTTATTCTTGACACTACCATTTCCTCCTGCACGGACATTCAAATAGACACATGTTCACATAAAGGGAAAGAACACTCCAAGGAAGGCTACGAAGAATTGTTTGAATGCAAACTATGATGCAAAATGGGTCACATGGAGTTTGAGTTTTCAACCAGAGGCTTTATATTTCCCTCACATGATGATGATGGATGATCATAAGGGGCGCGAGCATGGGTAATTGGCATAGAATTTATTCTTTACACTACCATTTCCTACTGCGCGGACATTCAAATAGACACATATTCACATAAAGGGAAAGAACACTCCAAGGAAGGCTACGAAGAATTGTTTGAATGCAAACTATGGTGCAAAATGGGTCACATAGAGTTTGAGTTTTCAACTAGAGGCTTTATATTTCCCTCACATGATGATGATGGATGATCATAAGGAAAACATGTCTTTTCAGAATTACTTCTTGCGTGAGCAAGTTCAGTGAACATATCTTCTATTGGCGCCTCAAAAAGAGCAGGTCGTGGGTATGAGGGAGCAGGGGCTTTCATGACTATGTGAGACTTAGTTTGCAATTATTGTCTTGGAGATTCAAAGTCAAATTGAAATGGACACACCTCACGCACATGATCTTCAGGGGTAGGTAATTAAATGAGGTTATTTCCCACGTTGGCAGCTTGTGAAGAACATGTTGCTTATTAGCTGCAATAGGGGCACCAAGGTGTGAATGAAAAGATGACTGTGAACATTCTCCAATTTGATTGTTACTAGTGTGTTGTTGAGGTTGAATTGAAACCATATCTCTGTCATTCCCAATAATATTAACAGGCACAAATTCATTCACTGAGCCAGTATGTTTGTGCAAACCTAGAAACACTTTTTCATTAAACACCACATCCCGACTGCGAACCAACTTATTCATCATCGGATTCCATAATCTGAAACCATATTGATCTTCACCATACCTGAAAAATATGCACCACTCATATTTGAAGTCTAGCTTTGTTCATTTCTCTTTTAGAACATGAACGAATGCTTCATAACCAAACACCCTCATATATTTAAATACAAAATTTTCCTTCCAATCCATCTTTCCTCCAAAGAATCAAAGTCCAGTCTAGAAGAGGGGCTATGATTAATCAAATATATTGTTGTGTTAGCTGCCTCCGCCCAAAACTTTGCTTAAACCTGTATTAGAGAGCATGCTCTGGGCTCTCTCAATAATTGTGCAATTCAACCTCTCAGCTACGCCATTTTCTTGAGGTGTGAATGACACAACTTTAATGCATTGAATACCATTATCTACACAAAAGCCATCAAACTCCGAAGAAAAAAAACTCACCTCCATTATCTGTTTTCAAACATTTAATCTTGTTCCCCATGTGATTTTCAACAACAGCTTTAAAAATCTTGAATTTGGTAAAAACTTTTGATTTCCTATTGAGCATGTAAATCCATACCTTTCATGTGCAATCATCAATAAATGTAACAAAATAATTAGCTCCTCCATACGAGGTTAACTCTATGGGACCAAACACATTGGAGTGCACAAGCTCCAAAGGCCTTGTCTTTTTGTCATGTTCAATCTTCGAGAAGCTAATCCACCTTTGTTTTCCATATAAACAATGCTCACATAGGTCCAAATTCACAGATTTTAAACCCGAAAGATGATCCCTTTTGAGCAAGATCTCAAGCCCCTTCTTGCTCATATGCCCAAGCCTTTTATGTCATAGTTCCACTTCGTTGTCTGCAAGTGTCATCGTGTCTCCAACTTTAGCTAGATTGTCTAGCACATATAATGTGCCCAATTTGCAGCCTCTTGCAAACACTAATGCTCCTTTGGTCACATTCCATTTGTTTGAATCAAAGGTGACTCTACACCCTTGAACATCTAGTTGTCCCACAGAAATCAGATTTCTTCTTAGCTCTGAAACATGTCTTACATCGCACAACAACCACTTGTTTCCATTTTTTAGTTTTAACATTATGTCACCTTTTCCAATAATTGTACATGCCTTATTGTCACCAAGATACACTTTACTAAATTTATCTTCTTGGTAGTTTTGGAAAGCATCTCGACATGAGGTTGCATGAAAAGATACACTAGAATCCAAGACCCACAAATCTGTCGTAGTTTCAACCATTGACAAAACTAGAACACTGTCTTCTTTTTCATACGTGGTGTTTACTTCGCTGAGAAGAGTAGCAACAATGTCATCAAACTTAAGTTTAGCTCTCCCAGATACAAAGGTGTTGATTGCCATCACAACACCTTCCCAACTATTCAAAAGAGAGCACAATAGCAAAATAGCTTTAATTTCATTATCTAAATTTATACCCACCAAAATCAATTGGGTGATTAGCGTGTTGAATTTGTTCAAGTGGTTTGATACAATTCCACCTTCCTTCATTTTCAGATTATATAATTTTTTCGTGAGATACACCTTGTTGGAAGCCAAAGCCATCTCGTACACATCTGTCAATTTATCCCACAAATCTTTCGAAGTCTTCTCTGCTGTGACATTGAAAAGAACGTTGGTAGAAAATGATAAGATAATTGTCGCTCTTGCTTTCTTATCTAATCTTTCCTAGTCTTCATCTAACATCACTGTTGGCTTTTTCGCTTTTCCTTCCAATGCAAGCAAAAGATTGCCTCTAATCAGCAAACACTCCTCCATCTGCACTTTCAACAATCCAAAGTTTTGCCCCGCGAACTTCTCTATCTTCCATTTATTTGCTTCCTCCATTCCCGAAAATTATCAAATTCCCGAACAGCAATTACACCAAACTCTAATACCAATTGTTGATAAACTAATTGCAGATAAAAGAAAAAAATTGTAAAAAAAAAAACCAAGATGATTCAAGAACACATAAACACAAAACATGAATTTATAATGGTTCATCATAAAATGACTACGTCCACTTTAAAGAAGGGAAAACTCTTTTATTATCTCTGTAATTCGAATATAGTTCCAACAACATCATAATCAGCTAATACAATATGCAATTACATTATCCAAAAGTGGATTAGACTTCGGAAAAGAACAGAATATGAAAGGTCATTGCACTGGTGGAAAAAAATTTAATCATCGAGCCAATCCAAACTGAAATATGCTTCCACGATTTCAACTCTAAGCTCCGGAATCGAAATGTTCTTGGCCCGCAACCACTGATTACTAATCTTCTCATCACAGGTGACAAGCTTCAGGGAACTTAGTTCACAAACAGTTGTTGGTAACTTTGTCAAACGAGAACACTCTCTCATATCAATTTCCCTCAACTTCTTGAGTTGTCCTATTTCCTTTGGAAGTTCTTTCAAACCCTCGCATACTGAAATGTCTAGATATTCTAACTGTCCAAGTTTTCCAATTGATGCAGGAAGCTCTTTCAGGCCTGGTAATGCCGATAACCTTAACATTCTTAGATAGCTCATATTTCCAAAATCATGAGGTAAATTTTGAAGCAGGTGGCAGTTGGTAGTAGACCACGACAGAATGGAGCGCATATTGCAGACACCAGGGGGTAACTCCTCCAAATCACTGCTGTGGTCTAGGTTAAAATCTTGGAGCTCGGTGAATGTGGATATATTTCCAAATCCTTCACATAAGCTCAAAGATAGCTTTTGCAGTGCTTCAATGCTCTGTTTTTCAACAAGGGGTGAAATCAATCTCTCCAAGCGAACGCTCTTGAGTTGAGTGAGTGAAGATAAGACATCTAGACCTTTCACTGTTGCCTTCTTTGCACCGCAATTGGATACCATCAGAAATTTTAGTTTTTTCATGGATTTCATAAATGGGGGAAGAAAGTAATCTGTCGAAGTAGAGAGTATCAACAAAGCCTCTGTTTCGGGGAAAGTCATATCAGACCAGCAATTTTCCTCCATAGGGCCTGCATGTAAAAAAGGAAATCCAATTAGATCGGGCATTAATTACGACTACTAATTACATATGTTAAAGTCTCATCATATTGAAGGTGAATCGGGGAATGAAGATATGTAAGGGAAAAGAGTGCTTGTATTTGCGATGGAGACAAGAAGAGATTTAGTGTCACACAGAAAAAAATGAGAATTGGAAACAGTAGTGTTGCATATTGCTGCTTATTTAAGGAGGAGAACATTTAAGGCATCCAAAAAAAAAATGAATAGTTTAATAGGCTGTCGAGTTTATCCACTGAAAAAGCGATTAGAATAGCAATGACATACTACAAATTTTTTAGTGTCTATTAGAAACAGATTTCATGCACATGCCAGCCTAATTAGTAATTTAAAATAATGATGTAAACCTTATTCTATGGAGAAAATTATGTTTGAAATTCAATTCTATTCTACAATTTGATATCAAAGATGAACATTAAAAATAATAGGTTATTCTTTAAAAGAAATGCTTTTGACCAGAATGCATGTGTAAGAGTTTTTCAGTAAACTCACCGGTGAGAATGGAGAGAATTTGAGTATCAAATACTCTATCATTAAGCAACTCCCGTTTCGCCAACAAACTACAGTCCTTCCTTGTTATGACCGACCTCTTACTGTGAACTATATTGTCTTGGTGTCCCAAATATAACGCCAAATTTCTCAGCAAATTATGCTGAGAAAAGTACAGCTCCGAAGCATTTCCATATGAGATTGATGAACTCCCTCTGTTAAGTGCAAGCATTTCAGGTTAGTGTTGGAAAACATGATTACAAGAAATCTAATATATAAAAGAAAAGACAATTACCTTCGATTGCCAGTTAAATTTAACAAATTTTTGCTTGCAAGTTCTGCTAAGATGTCAAAAGCATCATGCCTTCGTAGCTTCCGGACATAAACCCAAATGTCCAATAGTGCATCAACACAGATTTTCTTGAACCCTGGAAATAATCCCAAGTCTAAGAAACATTCCTTGGCTACATCATCTAAGGAGTCAATACTGGTCTGCAGCGATCTAAATAGCCCATTTCTGTGATAATCTGATATGTATTCTCCTCCAGAAATCTTCTTTACCCTCTTCCAAACCTCGTGGAGTTCCCCATGCATAGAACTTCCAATCACCTTTAGAGCAAGTGGTAGACCATCGCATTCTGCTTGTACCTGCAATTCATAAAATGCAAAGAAAAATTATAATCGGACCTTGTAGGACAACAAAATATAATTATATATATATATATGGCTCCCAAAACAAGAATTATTTCAGATAAATCCATACCTCCTTTATTAGATTCATATCTACATCGCTTGGAATTGATGTCTGTCCAAAAGCCCAGAAGCAGAAAAGCGACAGAGCATCCTCTGTGCCCAACAATGGTAATTGATAGAGTTGTGAAGAAGGAATTCTGGGGATGGTAGACTTGTCTCTGGTGGTTATAAGAGTCTTGTATGCCGGACCTTCAAATAGTAATTCTTCCAAAATTTCACTAGACCAAACATCATCTAAAATAACTAGAGTTGGCTTGGATTGCCTCGAAAGCAATTGCTGCAGATCTATGTGCACATCTTCCACAGTCTGAAACTCTGGTCTTCTCCTCTTAGCTATTTTTCTCCCACATAGTCTCTAATATTCCTTTTAGGTTTGGGGACTTTGAAACGGTGATAAAAATAACATTGTTGTCAAAATAATCTGGAATCCATGAAAAAACAAGTGTATTTTAGACTGAATAGCTTAACATGCATGAAAAGATGTCCTTAAACCTGAACCAGAGTAGCATAGCATCTCCTATGATATAATACAGATTCTACATGCAATTAATATGGCATAAAAGAAACTTAAGATAGCCCAGAAATTTAAAATAGAATGGCTTTTTTAAATAAATGATTAAAACATTGAACAGAATTTACAGGGGTTATCACCTTTAATTTGGAGATCATTGCATAGAGCAAATGCGAGAGTAGTCTTCCCACCACCTCCCATACAATGAACGCCAACGACCGACACCTCGTTTCGGAACAAAAGCCTCTTCAACTCCCAAACACGTTTCTCCAACCCCACATAAAACGGAATCTTTGCAGGAACATTATCATCATGAGAGTACGTGGAATCATTCACCATTTCAGAACTGTAAATAAAATCCGAAGCCAGTTGTTGAAACTCTTACAAACGGTTAATTTCGTTCCAATTTAAAGCTTACTGCTAATTGATTTCTTGACGTTGCAAAGTTAAATTGATTGTATATGTCTTCTTTATATAAGAAATTGAAGCGGTCATAAAACGTGCCGGTTTTAATTTGGCGTGAAATTGTCTGTGTTCAAATTTGGTAGGTTTGCTTGCGGCTCAAGTTCCATGTGCGGAATCAAGGATGCAAAATCTAAATTGAATCCCAATTGTTGATTTTATATTCAATCTGTGACCTCCACCTCCATGTGGGATCTTAATTATAATTAAGGATACAGAATCACAAATTGAATCCCAATTTCTGTCCCCACGACAGTCCTGTTCAGGAGGATTTCTGATTTAAAGTACATGAAATATTTAATCGATGGCTGATAAATTATAATAAGATGTTCCAAGATCATTCACTGTATTCCGGTCTGACTCGTATTGCAAGAACTGTTCCTAACTTTTGTTTTCATCTTGAATCGTTGACTGGGCAAGAACAGCAATCGAAATCGAAGACTGATTTTATTTATCAATTTACTTCGTCTGTAGGTGCGCTTTACCTGTCATACTGTTTCCCATTTGGAACAGCGATTCAAGTTTGTTTACACCCCGGACGACATGTATTCCATGAAACCTCTGATCTTCTAGAAAAAGAGTTTGAACCTTTTTTGAACGGAGTGGAGTCCGAGTGGATTTGTGGAATTGCTGTATCCTGCTGCGCTATTTCCTCCTCCTTATTTACCTGCATTCCATTTTTAGTTTCACAAATAGACATTGAATTCTTTATAAAAATAATCTCCCGTTTGAAGGCCCTTCTGTTTCTTTCCCTGCTCGCGCATATTTAATTCCATACGTCTGTCTTTTTCTCCACTCCACAATGGCTATAATCTTCTTTTCCCGTACTCTTTTATTCTCCGCGCGCTCTAGCACGCTTTTCATGTCTTTTAAAAAGAATCTTATAAAATATGATCATTCTATTGATGTCTTTATTTGAATATCTAGCCTATATATAATTATGTTATATGGAAAATTTTGTCTATAATTCAATTAGAAAAATCAATAATAAATAATCTAGGTTAAAAAATTATGAATTGATTTAATTTCTAATTCTAAGTTTTATAATATAGAAATTGCTATTCAAAAATATCATAAAGTATTGTTAACCAACGTTTAAAAAATAAAATAATTTATTTTTTTAAATTGAAATATATATCTAAAATTATATATATAATTTTAAAAGTATTAATTTATATTTATGTTTCCATTCATGAAAATATTTTTTTATATAAAGGTAAAATTATATATATTAAACCAACAACAGAATACAAAGTAGGTTTGCAGTTTTAAAAAGATTTCTTGCACATCAATTCTAAAAAAAATCCTAAAAATGCAGATGGACTGAAGATAGGCAATCAAGATTCAATACAAGAGAAGGAACTCTCCAATCCCCATAGACCAGATATAAACCCTTGTTGTCCTAAAGATTGTTCATCTTGGGAGTATCAGAAATAATGTTTGGATTTCATCTTAAAAAAATAGATGAAAAGGAAAGCCAATTGAAAGACATCCCAAGAGCCAGAACACCAACAAGAAACACACCAATAGGAATCAAGAATCCAGAGAGACATTGTAGTCAGCATTCATTAAATCGATAAAGGCTCTGATTATTTCCAGTATCAAACTTGATATAATTCCAATTTAAAATTGGTTTAGCCAAAAAAAATCAGTACCCTGCTTTCCTTCCCATCTAATATAGTTCCACCCATGTATACATGGCAAATAAGAGTTGCTTATCTACAGATTCTTGACTACATGCAATTACTGGGGGTCATTTTTTTGGTTTGGGGCCGTTACAAATGATAGGCAGCCAGTTTTTCTTGGGGGGCGATGTCTTCTATCAAAGAGAAGCACAGATAGGAATGGGAGGTAGGGGAGGACCATGAGGAAAAAGGGAGACAGATATATAATTTTTGTTGGCCTTCATGGCTCTGAAGGCAAGGCAGAGGTTTGAAGAAATGAAAAACGTTAAAAGTTTGGCTCAGTTTGCTGAAGCGGACAGTGATATATGTAATTTTTTTTTGGCAGTTCTTGGACCTGTTTTAGTTTCTTTCTGCACCGGACTGTATGTGATGTTTATTCAGAGAAATTACGTCTCTGCTGAGCAGAACATTTGTATTGTTGAAAGTTCATAAATTGTGTACTGTGCAAACCAATTTTCTGAGTTGTCTTCTTCTTAACAAATGGGATATTAATATGTTTGCTTTTGGTGAATATACTATGTCTTTTCACAGCTAGCTCCTGTAATTCTTGATATTTGCTTGTGACTTTATACATGAAATGCAACAAACAGTTTTGCAGAGCAGAGTGTTGTGCCCTTGGCGATTATTTTTCAGGTTAAGAGAAGACTGCATTAAGTGGTCAGAGAATTGATTTGTGACGTTCATCTTGCAGGATCAGGGTAGGGCTGCATCAACTTAGTACAGTGAAAACTAATGTGCATTCGATTTAATCTAATAATCAAGAACATACAATCCCGCAAAGAATGTTTACTGCATTGAACTTCTCAGAATAATTACTCACATTCATAGGCTGAAAATATCGAGGACCTTCTATTGATTTGTATGAGTGAATATGAAAATGTACTGAAAATGTCAAGATGCTTGGATCTGGTGCTTCAGGATGAGATAAGAAAAGAAGTCAATCCAAACTGAAGTCTGTTTCCACAATTTCAACTCTAAGATCTGCAATAGAAACGTTCTTGGCCAGCAACCGCTGCTTCCTAATCTTCTCATCACGTACAACAAGCTTCATGGAACTTGGTTCACAAAGTGTTTTACGTAACCTTGTCAAATCCAGAAATAATTTGCAGCATTCTATATGGATTGTGGAAATCTGATATCACTAATACTCTCTCATATCAAACTCCACCAAATTCTTGAGTTGTCTTATTTCCTGTGGAAGTTCTTTCAAGCCATTGCATACTGAAATTTTCTTAGAGCAGTGATGTAAACCATCAGAATTTTCTGCATATAATCTGAAAACTTCATATGATTTTCAAAGGAAATAGGACAACTCAAGAAATTGAGGGAGTTGAATTGAGGTTGTCTTATTTTCTTTCAATTTCCCTCTGGATTCCTGCATATGATTTTCTCTGTTGCCTTCTTTGTACCCCAATTGAATACTATCAGAAACTTTGTCTTTCTCACGGATTTCAAAAATGGGGGAAGAAAGTATCTGTATGACAGAGAGTGACAAAAGAGCCTCTGTCTTGGGGAAATTCATATTATGCCAGTGATTTTCCTCCATAGGGTCTGCATGTATAAATCACACAGGAAATCCAGTTAGAACATTGTGCATTAATTATGACTACTAGTTAAATAGGTTATATTCTCATCATATTGAAAAAATGTGTAAAGCGAAAAGAGTGCCTGTATTTGTGATGCAGAGAACAAGGGTGGTTAATGTTACACAATGAATATGTTGAGAATTGAAAACAGTAGTGTTGCATATTTTTACTTATTAGGGGGTAGGACATTTAGAGCATCCAAAAAATCTTAATATTCCGAATAGTTTACATAGGCTGTTGAGTGTACATACTGAACAAGTGACTAGATTATCCAAACCTTATAACAGGCTGTTGAGTTCTCTTAGAGCAGTGATGTAAACCTTATAATATGCAGAAAATCATGTTTGAAATTCAATTCTGTTCTGCAACTCGACATCAAAGGTGAACATTAAAAATAATGATTAGTATCTGAAAAAAAAATGTTTTGGGCCAAATGCATGTGTATGAGTTTTTGGATAACTCATCGGTTATAATGGAGAGAATTTGGGTACTAAATGCGCTATCATTAAGCGACTCCCCTTCACCTAGCAAACTACATGCCCTCCATGTTATGATCAAACTCTTGCTGTAGACTACATTGTCTTTGTGTGCCAAATATAAGACCAAATCTTGCATTGCATCAAGCTGAGAAAAGTGTAACTCCAAAGCATATCCATATGGGCTTGTTGTACTTCCCCTGTTTGTAGCAAGCATGTCAGCTCAGTGTTGAAAAACATGTTGAAAATAGATTCAATATATAAAAAGAAAGGCAATTACCTTGGATTGCTAGTTAAATTTAGCAGGTTTCTGCTTGCAAGTACTGATAAGATGGCAAAAACATTATGCCTTTGTAGCTTTTGAACATAAACCCAAATGTCCAATAGTCCATCAACGCATTTTTTTCTGTCCTCTGGAAATAACCTTAACTCTGAGAAACACTCCAGCTATATTGTTTAAGGAGCTATGTTATGACAAACTAGAAACAAAAACGGAAACATCAACTGACAATAAATGAGACTTTAAAAGGTTACACATAAGAAATGGATAAATTTACATTAATTTTTAAAATATTTGAAATAATTATTATTTTACTTTCTAAATATATTACTTAAATAATTATGAAATAATGCATGTATTTATTTAATTAAATTTATTACACATTCAAATAATATTTATTCAAATAAAAATCCTCCCAAATTAAAAAATGACAAAAAAATTAACCCACTGAAAAACATTGGACTAAAAATCTACCTACCTGTTTATTTATAACCGAAATGTTGCATGCTGAAAAAAATGTACTCAATAGTGGTCTGCAGCAATCTAACTAACCCTTTTCTGTGATATTCTTATATATGTTTTCCTTTAGAAACCTTGTTCTTAACACTCTTCCTAACCTCATGGGGTTCTCCATTCAAAGAGCTTCCAGTCATCATCAAAGCAAGTGGCAGAGCATCACATTCTGCTTGCGCCTGCAATTAATAAAATATAAAGTAAAATTATAAGCAGAACTTGTAGGACAAGTTAATCTAATAAGTAAATAAATAAATAATTGTATATTAGACTCACAAAACAACAATTATTCAAAAAAATCCATACCTTCTTTATTAGATTTGTATCTGTATCTCTTGGAATTACATTTGTCCTAAAGCCCAGAAGCAAAGAAGTGAAAGAGCATCCTTTGGGTCCAACAATGGTAATTGATAGAGCTTTATAGAGGGGTTTGTGGGTACGGTGGAAATGTCTCTGATAGTTACAACAGCCTTTTGTTCTGGACCTTCTAATAATATTTTTTCCTAACGCTTTTGGGACCAAACATCATCCAAGAAGAAACTCTGATGCATATATATTGGAGAAGCTTCTCTTGGGTGTGTTTTCAAGAGGTGTCTTCTACATGAAGATACTTTAGTCTTTAGCTGATTAGGGCAACTACAAACCATTATGGCATACAGTGCAATTATGGTTTCTCTACTTAAACATCAAAGGGTTTAATGGTCAAATATTCAATGATTTCATTCCTCATCATAATACTGTCTTATTCCTATTGGAAAAAACTTACTTTTGAATTTTAAACTGTTTGGCATTTAAGAACAGTTCTTGATAGCTAAGAATTTTTATGGAATCAAGATACAAGGAAACTAACCCCAGTTCAGCCTCAGGGAGATGACAGGAAAGAAGTTGCATTGCTTATTGAAGGTAAATCAAGAAATATCAAACAAAAACTGAATCGATGCCTTTTGAAGCAAAAGAACATATGTCAATTATATTGGCTTAGTAGGAAGAGACCTCCCATCCTGTTCTAGTAATTACTACTGACTTTTTATAAGAATAAGCACTAAAAATAGCACTTCCAATCAACCACACAATACGATAAGAACATAGTTTGTATGTGCTAGCTTATCTCTTTTTATACAAATAGCTGGAAAACCCAGGAATTTAAAAGAGAATGGCTTTTCTATTAAAAGCTTAAAACATTGAGAAAATCATCAACAGAATTTACAGGATATCACCTTTAATTTAGATCATTGCATTGAGCCAATGCGAGAGTAGTCTTCCCATCACCTCCCATACAATGGACACCAACTGCCAACACCTTGCTGTGGGACAAAAGTCCTTGCAAATCCCCAATACATCTGTCCAACCAAACATAAAACCGAGACTTCCAGAAACATTGCCGTTATTGAGAGTACACTGCATCATCCTTCATTTCAGAACTTAGACTAGAGTATTCACACATGCATGATTTCTGAACAAAACCAGTTCAGACAATAAAATCAACCAAAAAATAACTCTCGAACAGATAAATGATTGAATTTATATGATATCCATGGGATAGGCCACCCAAAAACAACACAAACAAAGGGGGGAATACCAAACATATAGGGGAATAGGTCCCTTAATCTTGACTGTTGCGAGGATCTAAAAATTTGAAACAGGGTGGCCTTCTCTCTGGTAAAGACAACTTCAAAAAATAAAATAAAAAAATTAAGAGAACCACCATTTCACCTTTAATTTGATGATCACTCTAGAGGATCAATGCGAGAACTGTTTTCAAACCACCCACCATACACTGCGCACCAACAACTGACAGCTCACCTTGGAATCAAAGCCCCCTCAAACCTCCAATAAATTTCTCTAATCCCACATAAAACTGAGACTTTTGAGAAACATTATCATCATAAGAGTGCATGGGATCTTCCACCATTTTAGAACTTAGACTAGATATGCATGCCTGCGTGATTTCCGAACAAAAGCAATCTAGACAATAGATGCAACTAAGAAACAATTCTGGGGTAGATTAATGATTGAAGTTTTATATTATCCATGTAAGTCACCCAGAAACAAGACAGATAAATAAGAGGAAATTCCTCCCATACAGTGGAACAGAGCCCTTAATCTTGATAGTTATGAGGGCCAAAAAATTTGAAACAGGGTGGCCTTCTCCTCAGTAAAGACAACTTCAAAACAAAACAAAAAAATTGAGGGAAACACCATTTCAACTTTTATTTGAGGATAATTGTAGAGATTCAATGTGAGAGTTGTTTTCCCTCAAGCTCCCATACACTGGACACCATCTACTGACACCTCGATGTGGATCAAAAGTCCCTTCAAATCCCCAGTACATTTCTCCAGCCAAACATAGGACTGAGACTTTCTAGGAAAACTATCATCATGAGTGTATGGAATCATACAGTGTTAAACGAGACTATTCACCCCTGCATGATTTCTGAAAACAACCAGTTCAGACGATAAATGAACCAAAAAACAAGTTTGGAGTGATAAATGATTGAATTTATTTGATATCGATAGGACAGGGCACCCAAAAACAAGACAAACAAATACAAGGGAATACCTTACATACATAGAACAGCCCCCTTAATCTTGACAGTTATGAGGACCTAAAAATTTGAAAGAGGGTATCCTCTCTGGTAAAGACAATTTAAATTCAAAAAAAGAAATTTGAGAGAACCACCATTTCACCTTAATTTGATGTTCAATGTAGAGATTCAATTCAAGAGTTGTTTTCACGCCAAGCCCTATACACTGCATACCGACAACCAACACCTCACTGTGGAACCAAGGCCTCTTCAAATCTGTAATATAATTCACCTACAACACATAAATCTGAGACTTTCCAGGAAAATTAAAATCATGAGAGTGTAGGGAATCATCCACCATTTCAGAATAGAGACTAGAGTATTCACACATGCGTGATTTCTGAACAAAACCAGTTCAGAGGATAGATGCGACCAAAAATAACTCTGGAACAGATAAATTATTGAATTTATATGATATTCATGGGATGGGCCACCTAAAAACAAGTCGGAAACAAATAAGAGGAAATGCCTCGCATACAGAGGAACAGCCCCCTTAATCTTGACAGATATTGTGACCTAAAAATTTGAAACAGAGCGACCTTCTATCTGGTAAAAACAACTTAGAAACAATTTTTTTTAAGGGAACCACCATTTCACCTTTAATTTGAGAATCATCGTAGAAATTCAATGTGAGTTGTTTACCCACCACCTCTCATACTAACGACCGACACTTCACTGTGGAACAAAAGCCCCTTCAAATCCCCAATACATTTCTCCAACCCCACACAAAACTGAGACATTCTATGAACATTGTCACCACGAGAATGTGTGGAATCATCCACCATTTCAGAACTCAGACTAGAATTCACGCCGGCATGATTTCTAAACAAAACCTGCTTGGACAATTGGTGAAACGAAGAAACAACTCTGGAGCAGATAATTGATTGAATTTATATGATATCCATGGGATAGGACACAAAAAAAGGACAGAAACAAATAAGAGGAAATACCTCACAGACGGAGGAACAGACCCCTTAATCTTGACAGTCATGAGGACCTAAATAATTTGAAACGGGGTGGCCTTCTCTCTGTTAAAAGACAAATTAGAAACAAAAAAAATTGAGGGAACCATCATTTCACCTATAATTGAGGATCATTGTGGAGATTCAATGTGAGAGTTATTTTCCCACGAGCCTCCATACAGTGGACACAATCGAATGGCACCTCGCTCTGGATCAAAAGTCCCTTCGAGTCCCCAATACATTTCTCCAACCCAACGTAGAACTGAGACTTTCTAGGAAAATTATTATCATGAGAGCGCATGGACTTATCCAGCATTTCAGAACTTAGAAGAGAGCATTTAGGCCTGCATGATTTCTAAAAAAAACCAGTTCAGACGATAAATGAACCAAAAAACAACTCTGGAGTGATAATGATTGACTTCATATGATATCCATCGAACGGGACAACCAAAAGCAAGACAATCAAATAAGAGGGAACACCGCAGATGCAGAGGAACAGCCCCCTTAATCTTGACACTTATGAGGCCCTAAAAATTTGGAATAGGGTGTCCTCTCTGGCAAAAACAACTTAAAATAAATGAAAACGAAAATTGAGAGAATCGCCATTTTACCTTTAACTCGAGAATCATAGTAGAGATTCAATGTAAAAGATGTTTTTTCACCACCCGCCATACTCTGCAAATCAACCGCCGACACCTCACGGCCTATTCAAATCCGGAATATACTTCCCCAACCCCACATAAATCTGAGACTTTCTAGGAACTTCATCATCGTGACAGTACGTGGCCTCATCCCCATTTCGGACCTGTCAACAAAATCCTTGGCCACTTGATTTCTTGTCCTTGCAAACTGAATCAGCAAGTACAAACCGTGGGCCGTTATAAAAAGAATATACGACCATGAAATTGTCTGGTCAACTTGTTGCGTCTGCTCTCCAGAAACTAAGCTTTCCAGCGGTTCGTTGAATTTAATATATGGAAAATATTAATATAAAACTAAATAAGGAATGCTCGTTTATATTAATTTATTTTTATGTGTGTTGTGTTTTATTTTTATTTAAAATTAATAAATTAATTAAATAAAAATTTAAATTGAAAAATATTTAATACTTTATTTTAATCATCCCAAATTTATTAAAAAATTATTAAAATTAGTCAAATATTAGATTTAAAAAATAAATTTAGATCTGTAACTTTATTTTAAAAGCATTAGTATGATTCTTTCATTTTTATTATCTACTGCCGCTCTTACCTTGTGTGGCACAACAAAAGCCACTTTCCCTTTTAAGTACGATGACCATTTTTATGGGGCATCTAACATTAGATTCGACAATGACATCATATTTCTTCCATTATTGGATTAAAGATCTGGGAACTTCCTTCGAGGCTTGGTGACGTCCTCTACGTGGCGAATTCCTATTGTATGTTGGTTCCTTTGTCTAATCCGCCACCTTCCTCGTTATTCATTCGATGGAATCTCCGCCAATTTTAAGAATCCGGGCCTTAATTCTTAATAATATCCAGAAGCCGAAATCTCTCCCAATTTCAAAGTCTGTCTATAGACGGTGGTTGCTTGTCCAGCTCTTCCTTGTTGTTGACATCGGCTTTAGTTTTTAATTATTGCTTGCCTTAATTCTTCTAAAACCTTTATCCCTTCGTAAATGACATGTTTCAAGTATACCTAGTTCTTTATAGATAAGTTATTTTTGGATTGTTGGTACCAAATGATTAATTGAAAGTCTCTCTCAGCCCTTTCCTCCCCAACCTCCTCTCTCTATTTTATCTTCTTCTATTCAACTCCTCTATTTTTTAATCTTCTACATTTTATAGATCTTTCTATATACATATATATCTCCTCATTCTATACTATTCCTATCTCTCTTTGTCAGCTTCCCCCTCTCCCTCTACCTCTCTCCTTTCATATCTTCTCTCTTACTCTATTTGCTTCTTTTTATGTTCCTCTTTCTTTTCCTTTCATTGTCTTTATTAGGTATGTAGTATATTTTTACATTAGAAAATGATTTTTGATCTTTCTAATACTATTTGACATTGATATGCAAATGTCATGTTTTTGGATTTGTTTTTGAATTTACAGTTCACATTCCTTCATTCACCTATAAATAGATTTCCATGCCTCATTCAAACCTTCCGTTTAGTGTAGGTAGGGAGGATGCTTTGAAGCATCTAAAAATTTGACTCTAAAGCCTTTTTAAGAAATCCATTTTTGCATATCATGTTATCATAACAATCTTTAGACCATAATTATTTTTCCATTATGCCAAACAATTTGTGTGCCTTGTCTTTGATGCCCATGCTCTTGCATTTTGTTATTAAAGCCTCCATTTTTGAATACCAATCGTCTCACCTAACTCAATATGTCTTGAGTTTCTCTAATACATAAGTTCTCAACACAAATCATATGGAAGAACAAGAAAAAATGGTTACACGCATGTTAGCCTTGGAAACCCAAGGCATGAGTTGTTAACTTTTTATCTTACAACTCACCCTTGATAGAACAACAAATGATGAAATTAATTAAGATCTAATTGCATGGATAAGTGATAATTCAAAGCATGCACAAAAAAGGCCATGAATAATTTATAGAACAGAAGAGTTGAGCCAACCCCTTGAATGAAATAAATAAACCATTCAAGGGAAAAACCAAAGAATATATATCAAGCATACATCTTTGAACAACATAATTGTGAGATAAAAGAAATTCTCCAAGTGATTTCCTTTATTTAAGCTTTCTTAGAGAAATTTGTTTCACTGTGATGGTTAAACATATTCATCATCTCATTGTGCTCCATAATCACCAAGATGCCAAGACTAAAAAGTATGTGTTGTCTAATTAAGCATAGTGATAACAACAATCAAGATATATGTTCTAACATCAATATAAGCCCACCAAACCACGGTTGGAGGAGGAAATCTTGGCAACTCTATTAGGTGATAACTCTATTGGGCATTATATTGGCAGGAAATCCCAAATGGTTTTAGCTAATCATCTGTGGTGGATGATTCTTTTTTAGCTATTTGATCAGTGGAGTTTGTGAGGTAGTTGATTAAACACAAAATACTAAGTGCATATTGTTCAACTATATTATTAAATATTAAATGTACTTTTCAAAATCTATCGATATAGATATCTCTTAATGTTTTTATATATCTATTTGTAAAGATATATATACTAATTAATATATTATATATACATTAAACATACACAATTTTAAAAGATTATTTGATGATCACAACACTTAAGAAATTTTTTTTTAAAAAGTATATGAACCCAAAAATATTCTCAATACTTTACTAAATGCACCAACACTTATGCCTCCATAAGAGAAAGAGTTCAAAATATCCAAGTTTATTTTCATGGATAAACATCATCTTTGAGACTCCAAATATGAGGGATATAAAAGACAAAAAATGTTCAATGTTTTCATGGCTATTTTGTAGGTGAGAAGTTATTTACATAATTATTTCGTCTTAATTATTCACATAGTCCACTCCATGCACATTAAATAATTCAAAGTATACCTTTTTTTTTTTAACTTTGATCAATAAAAAATAGTTATCATTATTATATTATCATTTTTTAGTATATATAAATATATTATAAATATTAAAATTAATTGTCTCAAACAATAAGAAGTGAAATATAAGATTGTTAATATTTTTAACAAAAAAATTATGTTAAAATAATTAAATATTTATTTTAGATTAATATTGTTAGAATTGTGAAAAACAAGAGTCACAAGATCAAACAACAAACAAAAATACCTTTCACGCAAGAGATCTGCAAACAACAATATATGCAATATTTCTCAACAAGAAAAATCTATAGAATGAACCTCAAAAATCTTCAAGGAAAATAAGAGTCCTCAAAAGTTGAGAGTTTGGGAGATAAGAAGAGTAAATCTCAGAGTGATAATACAATGAGGGTTGAGTGCTATATAGGAGCAACCCTAAATGGTAAAGGGATTAGATTAGGACAAGCGCCAACATCACATGTGATGAGATAGAATGATCTAATAATAGCTCACTTCAGTTAACATGGAAAAACACTTAGTTGACTGAATAAAAAAACTCCTAAATTTAGCTTAAATACATGAGAATAAATTAGACTGCTAATTAATTAAAGACTAAATTGAGACCTTCAATGCCTAACTAGATCCCCTTCCTTTAACTCTAGATTTGATGCAATTCAATTTGCAAGAACCTTACCAAACCGTTGAAGATTGCAGCTAAACAATTCAATTTTAAATGACACTAAAACCTGGAGGCAATTCAATCAATTGTATGGACTTCACAGTCCATTTTCTACAAACAATTACATCTACCAGACTTACAATCTTCAAGTTCCAAATTCTTTGATCAATCCTCTTCCATCTACAATTATGGTTCCTTTGTATATTGATTCTTCATCACTCCTGGCTCACACTACTTCCTTGTGCACCCTCTATTCACCTCTACCAATGCGTAGCAATTTTGTTTTCATTTTGTGTTAGTCACTCCATACTCCATCAACTCCTCCATACCCGCGCCCTCTAACATACCTCTGCTCACTTCCTCTTCTTTCCAACCATGACCCCCTCCTTTTTCTTCTTGTTCTACTCTGCTTCGCTTTTCCAATATGCATTCATATTTCCACATCCAAATGGGGTGCAACCTGTTTTTCTTTCTTTTGCATAGTTTTTTTCAGTTTCCTTTTATGTTCTCTTATACGTGCATTATGTCGATGTTCTATTTTCCTGCGTTGGCTTTTCTATGGCCCATTGTATATAGTTTTTATTTTGGCCACCTCTTCTTCCTTAGACGGCTTCCTCTCCTATCCATGACCCCTAGTCTTCTTTTTTTGTTACCATATTATCTGCATTCTCTTGGCAGTGCTGACTTAATCCTATGCCCCGTCACTACCTCGCCTGTTCCCCTTCTACAGGTGCAGACCCCCATCCATATGCTGGCATTAAAATATTTTCATTTATTTTTATTGTTATTGACAACAAAAACCATCAATCACTTGGTTTAATCGAAGTAAAATTTCCAAATAAAATTATAGGAAGAAATTACATTGGGCAAAATAAAGATTGATTGTTCATTTCATTGTAACAATCAATCATTCAAAATCAATTGAACTTTCTTGCAATGAACAATCAAAACTCAAGATATAAATCAAAACATGAAATTTTTCAAATGAAATGATAATAATGTCACCTTGCTCAACCTTCACAGTCCACAAATCCAAAATTAAATTACAATCTGAAATGAAAATCAAACCAAAACAAGAGACCAAACTGAAATATTTTTAGATGATGTAGGTTGCTTGTCCGCTTAGATGCTCCTACATCAAGAGTCTATGTTACCACTTATATAATGGAAACCAAAACCTCTCATTTGTTTGCCATGTCTATACTCCCTCAATATAATCACCCATCCATAATTTTTTTTGTTTAGTTTTCAAGTGGACCCCACACAAAACATAGTAGATAATTATGTTGAGGCATTCCTATAGTGGTAGCAACAACCCCTGTACATAAAAACTATGTGTGCTTGAAATTGATGTCCTCACTAGTGGTTATGATCGGTGGTTACAATGAGAATGGAGTGATTAGTGATTAATGTTGGTAGTTGAAATATGCAACATAATGAAAATCACATTAGAAGGTGAGAAGGCTATAATGGATGGTAGTGGAAGAGAAACAACTTCATTTTTTGCAAATAAATTATCCCCAAGGACGTTACAATGAAAATCGAGTATAATTATTTGTTGCACACATTGCATTGCATTGGATTTCATATGTAATTACAAGTTCCTGAAGGAATAGGGTACTACACCCTTAATATTAGAGTACATAGGGTTATGAATAATTGTCTTGTGGCTATCTTAACTCTTAATTAAGTCATATTATCAATATTATATAGTTAATTAGTTAATTAGGTCATCTTAAGGCTTATATATGGTTATCTAAGTCATCCTAGGTGACATCCTAGACATAAGTAGGGTATATATAGGAGGTAGGAGTCTTATTTACATTCATCATATTGTGAATTATGTTCTCATTGGAGATATTTGGAGGTTTTCCCCCTTAAAGTGACTTGTTATTCTTTGTTATTATCAAGTATTTGCTACAATTATTTCCAATTATATTCTCCTATTTTGCAAGTTATTTCATTACAAGTGGTATTAGAGCATGATATTGGAGGTCATTTTAGGTAGCAAATATCTCTCACATTTTGCTGATTTTTTTTTCTAATTTTAAAGGGTTTTTGACGAACATATTAAAGAAGCTACAATCAAGATTTCTGAGAAATTGGAATAGAATTGAGTGATTTATTGCAGAATTGGGGCTTTTTCCCCATTTATTTAGAAAGTGCAAATCTCCCAAATCCTACAAAATTGGTTCCTAATTTTAAGTGGTTTTTAAAAAATAGCAGCCTACAATCTAAATTACAAATAAATTGAAGTATAATTAAGTGATTTATTACAAAATTAGGGTTTCCAACAAATTCACTAAGGCTACAAAGCACCTAATTTTTGAGAGATATTTTTGGGATAATAAATTACAATAAAACTTTTAGAGTATTTTGAATTTATTTGTGAGTTATTACAACATTATTTTCTACCATCATGTTGGGGCCTGCAATAAGAGGCAAAAAGAATGCTACCACACCTGGGAAATCTTGAGATAAAGATGAGGTCAAAATTGAGGATATTAACCCTAATGAGGAAATCAACAAAGTCAAGGGTGGAATTTTATCGTTAGATAAGAAGATGACTGGAAGAAATTGTGTCAACAAAAAGAGACATGTAGAAGGATATGAGTGAATTAAAATCATGTATCCATGGTATGAAGTATAAGGGAGAAGATTCACCTAGTAAGGTGGAAGACGATGATTTTGTTTGACATAAATTATTTGGGCTTCACTCATGTTTCAAGAATGATGTCCCTTTAATAATCTTATGCCTAGACAATTCATACCCAAATTGGATAACATGAGAAAGTTTGATGGCAAGGATCCAACAATTTGACTTTCCAAATGGAGCAATTATTTGATCTTCATCATGATCCTAGTAAAAAAAGGGTGGTTATGCAATTATTATACTTGGAACTAGATCAATTTATTTGATATCATTGGATATGTGATTAGAGAAGAAAAAAGGGTTTTGTGGTCACATAGTCAATTTTTCAAGAGGAACTTGCTACCCATTATGGAGATAACTATATGGATAGCTACTTCTGCCAACTCAATAAATTAAATAAAATAGATACAATCACAGACTATACTTAGCCATTTTCAACCCTTTATTTAAGAGTGGATAATGTGACAGAAGAAAATTTGAAGTAATTATTTCTAGGAGGTTTAAAGGATTGCATAAATATGAGGTGCATTTGTTCCTACAACAATCCTTGTCACGAATGATACTTATGGAAAAACAAGTTGAGAATTTTTTGGCAAATAGGCAACAAGGGATTGTTGTAGACACGTAAAATGTACTGATTGACATTGCACATCTTATCATGACCACTAACACCATTTCATCCTAAATCATCCTTCAGTCTAACCATTTAATCAAATAACCTTTATTTGATTAAATTCACCACATTTCATCTCTTAATAGAATAAATCAATTTTATCTTGTTAAGTTATTATCTCTCATTAAATAAATTAATTAATTAACTCCTAAATCTCTGTTTTAATTAAATAATTCATGTTATTTAATTAAATCTCTATAGTTCCTTTATTAAATTAAATAAATCAAACATTTATCTAATTTAATCAAACATCCCCCCTTTGGTTAAATATATCAAAATATTTATTTAACTAGGTCTTAATCATTTTCACCTCTTTTTTATTTATTTCAACCCACAAATCTAAATCAATTAGTCAAATCACCTAATCCCTTCATTACATTAATTAACCTTGATTAATTTAATCTCTTCTCATGTCCCATCCTCCATCTTTTGCCACTTGCACATGAAAATAGAGTTATTTTATTTATTAAATCTCTATTTTCTTCAACAAGGCATCTTTTAAGGAATATTCCTCAAGTTTGAATTCAAAATCCAAGTGGACTTTGTCCTTCCAATAAGGAATTTACTCCACCTACAAAGTCCTTTTTCCTTGAGCCAAGTGGCATTCAATGCACCTTTCTTCCCTCTTACATGTCATTTCAACAATTTCAAAATTCAAATATATGCATTTATTGACACACTCTCCAAAACTTGCACATTCTTCAACCATTCACATATTGACAAATGACACCTTTCCATTGAATGAAAGATAGTCCCACATTGCTCTATTTTTGGAATTCTTTCAACTTGTCAATCTATAAATTTAGAGAGTTCATCCTTCATTTCCATCATCCACAATTTGTGTAAACTTACTATGCTAAAATATTTAGCAATCTTCATCCATAGTTTCGAATTTGTAGCTAGGTTATGTAGGTTTTCATCTTGGAGCACTCATTACTCTTCATCAAAGTGGATCAACTCTCATCATCCATACACCATTGTATCATTACAGTTGGGAAAGTGCCAATTTTCACATCAAATTGGCACCAATTCCCTCAAGAGATTGAGAACTTACTTTCCTTTAGAATAGGATTTGACATGTTTTTAAGTTTAGTTGTGTTATCCATTTCCTTTCCTTTCTATCTTGCAATTTAATAGAATTTCTTGAGGAATCTATGTTCTAGCTTGCATTTGATCTAATTTGTTGTTTGTTTCTTGTGTCATTGCAGGTTTGGGATCTAGGTTCGCACATTTGGCGCTAGAAGGAGGGAAAGCTCGTTTTCTAATTATCTTTTTTGTCAAAATTTATGTGTTTTTCATTGTCTGCTAGAAAACTCTGCCACTGGAAGCTTAGCGTCACTGTTCAACACTGTTGGTTCTCCAGCGTTGCTATATGGAACCGTTGAAACTCCAAACTGCAACACCTCTATCTTCCCACCCATAATTTTGAATTCTAAACTACACCGCCAAATCAATCAAACCCGTGGGAATCTTTCAAAAACCCAAACTGCACTGCTGGCAAAAAGGGTGACGCATTCATGCTCACTGGCCTGGTTGCAGAGCGACACTAACTAGTAAGTGGCGCTATATAGCACCGCTGGTGAAATCAAACTGCGATGCCTTCGTGGATTGCATCACTGGAGGGGAGTATGAAGTGAAATCTTATTTATAGCACGCACTTTTTTAAAAATTATGGTTCTTTTGTCTATTTTCTACCCTTTTGACCTCTATTTTTGCAGAATCTAACTGATTTTCTTGTAGGTTGGATCGATCAAAGACGAAAAGAAAAAAAAGCATGATGGTGTCATTTCACAAAAACAAGCGTTTTTAAAACACTCTAGTGTTTGTTTAACACTCTTAGGGGATTCACTATTCTTCTTAAAAAAAAATTATCTCCTTATGCTTAGGACTTATTAATTTTATTTTGGGCTTTAAAAAAAACCTTTTAAATTTTTGTTACAAAAAGGCTTAAAATCTTGAACATTAGGACTCAAATTTACTAGAGTTTGTTTTTGGATTAAAAAATTGAACAAGGAAAATTGTCACACTTTGGTGTTTTAAAACAAATTCATTTTTGCTTTGTGGGTTTAAAATAAACAAGTGTTTGTATTGTTCTACAATTACATACACAAAGTAATATCATTCAAATACATACGCGCTTCTCTCACGCCTCACGACGATCTTGAGAATCAAAAGGCTTTTGGTGACATTAAGTTGCATAAGTAATTGCCCATACACACTTCAATTTGGGTTTAAAATTAAACAAATTGTGCGAGTGTGAGTAAATCTATTGCATGTATTCTCCCTTTGTTTCTCAACAAAGGTTGATCGAACTATGAATACATTTACATGCTATTGTTTATCTTAGAGGGTCTGCCTTGGGGAAAAAGTACTCACCCAAGGGAACGACTCAACCAGTAACACTCTAAATCCTAGAGTATTTCCAGCCAAGATATAAATGTGCGTATTGGAGTAAACGCCAATATCATGTGGTTGGCTCCGATCAGAAGGGCAACAATGGTCTCTCACCACATTAGGTCAACTCCGACGAATAGAAAGTCCGAACTAAAACCATTTTTTAGAAATTTCCAAAATCCTTGATCTATTTGTTAGAGCAAGAATGGTCATTCTGAACAGTCATTCTGAAGTCGCCCCACACTTTTATGATCTTTAGTACAAATGGAAAGCATGCCATGGGAGTTTCATGGGTGTTGATGCTTGGATGCCCCGTATAAGTGAGTGTCATGGAGGGGAGCCAGTGGGGTCAAGCATCTAACCATTCACTAAAGATAAGCATAGCTGGACTTGTCCAAGTGGGGACTCAACAAATATTGTCTTTCATATACATAGGGTTGTGCTTATTCTTGGTTACAAAATGCTTTGCTTGTTCGAAAACATCTTGGAAACAAACACTTAACGTCATCATCAAAATTTCAAACCCTTTAGGAGGAAAATACAATTGACCCAATTCATGTGTTATTGCTTGCCCTTGGGATCCACATCCTTAGAGGTTTCTAAAAACTTGAATCTACATCTCGATTTTCCTACTAAAGTTAAACAATAGGTAACCCTTGCCTTGACTTCATCAAGTTTCCACATAACATGCTTTGTGGGATTCGAAGAAATTAGGACATTGGAGATCTAGTTTGGATACCTAATCAAAGAAGTGTTTGTGGTAAAACGAAGTCACTAAGAAAAGATAACAAATTGGTTCTCACATGTGTTAAATCCTCATGATTTCCAAGAGAGTCAAAATCCTAAAACGAAGGTCCTTGAGTCAAAGTTCAAAATTTAGGAGTCACACTCGAAAGGTAATCAAGAAATACATTAGGAAGTGCAATCAAAGGCAACATATAAAAATAAACAAAAAATTCACAAGGTTTTATAGACTCATTCCTTTGAATAATCCAAAAATGTATGCTCAGTTTGAACCACTTCTTAGTTATACAGGTCCTTAGAAGTATCGTATGTTCTTCAATACCGAGGTCTAGTAAACAAAGTGTCTCTTTAGGTACATCCTAGGATCAAAATCAAAACCGTTACCCATCTTCAAACATCAAAACCAAAATCATCGCATCATCAACTCGGCAAAAATCCTTCATGTTAAACTTTGGGCAAAAGCATTTAAAATCAATCCAAAATCACCTTGTTTGATTGAATATGTGTAGATGCATCCTTCTCCACATATTTGATCAAAACTTGTGAACAAATTCATCCCTTGATAACATCCAACATCTTGGGATCTAGGAGTTCATTATATCAATATCATCTTATTTGGATAGGATTGTATAGATGAATTCTTCTCCTCGCACCTAGAAAAATTATCATCTTGTGAATGATTTAACTCTAGGACAACATCCAACCTCTTAGAGTTTATGGGTCCACCAAAATTCGAATCCAAAACAAATCAATCCTAAATCAAGTCCTAAAGTTTAACATACCCTTCAATATTTTCTCAAAGAGTTCCAATCATCCATCAAACATCCATCTTACATCCATATCATTATCATCCTTTGATCTTGGAATCATCCAAAATTTTCTCTGTTGTACTTAAAGATTGATTAATCCAAAGAATTAGAGATTCATCTCCTATATTCTTCAAAATTGATCCCTATTTTATGGTGTAGACTAGATCTCAACACAAGAAGAACATGTAAGCCAACAAAGAAACACCCGCTTCAAGTGACCTAAGCCAAACAAACTCTGAAATGAATCCCATTGAATCAAGCAATCCTTTAACTAATTTTCTTTCATCATCAAAAAATCCACAAGAGGAAAACCAAGAAGAAGATCTTACCTTTGGGATGTCACACGAGTAAATCACCGAAATGATCCAAAAATCCGAAGAACCATAAGATCATCAATATCATGATGAGACTCAACCCTTCGCTATACATGCTTGAACTAGCAAAAAAAGGGGCTAAACTCCCTTCTAATTTCGACATGGGGTCTATAGTGGAACCATCTTTGGAGGTTATGCCTCCAATTTCATCCACACTCCCCATCCCAAAGCATCACTCAAAACATCTCACAAATCACATCTATTACTCCGACTCAACCTAATATTAATAAGGGAAGTGTATTTCTTAATGCCATCCAAACACACCCCTTTGTCTTGATAATCAAGACTTGGATGCAAACACCATTTTTGAACAAAACATACCCCAAAATCTGTTACACAAGTATACCCCTCTCACCTTTCATGATCCAAATGATCCATCATCATCATCATTCTGCGCAACACCCCAAACCTCTCTCCCCATAACTTCATAAGGAGAGGGTGACATATTCAGACTAGGGGGCAGTTTCGTCACATTTCCATTTCCTCACGAGATCACATCCCTTACATTTTCACCTCTTCCACCATTACCACCATCATCCACACCACTGCTTGGCTTAGGGCTTCCACCTTTACTAAATATCAATCAGAATCAAACCAACATCCCGAACATCAATCAAAACATCACGTCAAACTCTCAAACCTTGTCATCGACATCGCAACAATAGATGACAACTACACAAGCAATCACAACATCATCAAACCCCCTAACATCTCAAAGTATGGTCTCTTAAGGACCAACCACATCGATCGCACCATCCACCACTCAAATCCGAATCACCAACATGACAACACCTCTCACCACCACCACAAGCACCATTCTGAATCCACCACCACCACCAAGCTCCAATATATCAAGCCAATATAGTATGGCATTGCAAGCTGCTCAAAAAGTTGCTTATCAAAAGGAATTCTTGCAAGTACAAAAACAAAAAGCCGCACAACTAGCCGCTCAACAAGCTACACAACTCTAGTTGTTCAGCAAGCCGCTCAAGCTGCTCAAGCAGCCCAAGCCGCATTACAAGAAAAAAGGTTGCTCAAGCCCAAATCTTATTGCAACAAGTGACACAAGGACAAGCCCAAGCACAAGCACAAGCTCAAGGTCAAGCTCAAGCGCACACTCAATATCAAGCACAACAAGCGCATGCACAACTGCAATACCTTGCACAAAAACAAACAACACAACTACAGGCATATCAACAAGCAATAAAACAATACCAAGAGTAGCAAGAAGCAACCCAATTAGCAGCCCAACAACAAGCATTGTTAGTGAAACAATAAGCACAATAGCAGGCTTTGCAACAGGCAATCCTGGCACAACAACAACAAGACCAACAACAAGTACAAGCATACATGGCTCAACAAAATGTGCAAATATCAACCAATCCACCTAGCACACCCACCAACGGACCACCTCAGAACACTTTCATCCCACCTCTTGATTCGCAAAATGATGTGAACACACAAATTACGTTGCTCTTGCAACAAGTGCTTGACCTTCAATCAGGGCGAACCTCAAGAACATCTAGTAACTTGTTTCCTTATCTAGTTGACAGGAGTCTTGCGATGAAACCATTCTCGAAGGGATTTGAGATCCCCAAATTTGATAAGTATCATGGGATGGGAAACCTTGAAGATCATATTAGGGAATTCTAGGTTCATTGCATGGAAGTCGCATATGACGATACCTATCTAATGCCGCTATTTCTTAGGAGTTTGGCTGGACACGTCATGGAATGGTTCTCTCGCCTACCTACAAGCATCAAGACATTCCAAGAAATAATAGGTGCATTCATCAAAAACTACACATGCAATATCGCCATGGATGTTAGTCTAGAGGAGCTCTTAGCTTTGAAACAAGGTAAGAATGAATCATTCGCCTCATTTCTACAATGATGGCAATCCAAGGCCAATCGAACCAAATGGGTCATGCCCGAGGAACAAGTATGCACTATCATATCCAACCTTGATGGCCTCTTGGCATTCCATCTCAAGGTCCAAGGGATAACCACGTATGACTAGTTGATTTCTAAGGTGCTCAGCATCGAACAAGCCCTTATGACACAACCTGGAGGATCAACTTCATATCCTAAACAATAGAATAATTTCCCACCCACCAATTACAATGATAAACCTCACACATGGGAAAGAAACAAAAATATTACCAACGATGGTGTCATCAATGCCAAAGTTGTCATCAGTGCCCCTCGCCAAAACAAATCCATGCCACAACAACAAATCCAAAACCATCTTCAAGTGAACGCAACAACACAACAACCAAACAACCAAGCAATCAATAATGTCAATGATCAAAGAGGACCTCCCCAACAAAACAAGAACTTCACCAAACGGAAATACACTACTCTTGGGCAACCACTCAAAGTCATCATGGAGAAATTACTAAACAAAAACCTCATTGAGATTCCCACCTACGAGAACTACCGAGAACCAGATGGCAAACCTCCTTAGTACAACAAATATCAGCTTTGCGACTTCCACAAAATCAAAAGGCACACCACGAACATTTGCATGAAACTAAAGAACATAGTCCAGGACCTGATTGATCAAAGGATCATAAATGTGGAACATCCAATAGGAAACCAAAACCTCAAAATATACACAAATTTGATGCCTAACCATAACAATAAAGGGAACAATAACACTGATAAGGGGAAAGGCACCTTCAAAAATGTGAATCATGTGTATGTAAATTTTGTTGCCTCCCTAGATGAATACTGTACAGTAATCACTATCAAAGGAGCTCAAGCCAATTGTGGAGTCACCACAAGAGGTGGAAAAGTTACTATCACAGGATCATCCCAGCCAAACAAAACTTTCATGTCCAATTCAAGATCTGTTCCCAATGGTTACAATGTCCTTGATCAACTCAAAAGAACACCAGCACAAATCTCCATCATGGAGTTATTAAAAATCTCATCCATCCAAGAGAAAATCCTTGAGGAAGCATTGGCTTCATCCATCATCCCCACAGATTTTGATGCAGAACAATTCCAAGCTATGGTTGGAAATATCATTACCCCAAACCTCCTTACATTCTCTAATAAGGACTTTCCCACTCAACCATCTCATAACCGTGCACTCCACTTAGAGGTCCTAGTGCAGAAAAGTAAATTCAAGCAAGTCTTGGTGGATGGAGGTGCAGGCTTGAATATTTGTTCCCACAAGCTCATTAAGCAGTTAAAAAGCCCAGAGGATTCCATCGACAAAGGAAAAGGTATTACAATTAGAGCATATGATGATCAGGAAAGAGTGTCCCAAGGCACACTTAGAATCCCTATTCAAGTAGGGACAACTATCATGGAAACCACCAGTCCGATCCTAGACCTCGACTTACCTTATAAAATTCTCCTAGGATGTCTGTGGATTCATGCAATGCAAGTGGTAGCATCAACTTTCCATTAATGTGTCAAATTCATATATGAAGGACAAGAGGTCATCATCCATGGAGATCCTTAACCATTCTCCTACTGCAAGAACCTTGAGGAAAAATACTACAAAATACCTCAAGTACATGAAAATGATGAAGGCCCATCAACACCGTACATTGATCCAGCCACTCTCGCTTCCACTTCTGCAACAGAGGCACCCACCAATCCCACCATTCCCACCATCTCTGATATCAAAGTCATCATCTAGGATAATGGTTGTGGAAGCTACACGATTCCCAAAAATTCTTTTGTAGTAGGAGAGTTACCATAATCTCCCAGATCACGAGGATGTCCACAATCAAATGAAGCCTCCACATCTCAAGCATCCCTTGAAGACTATCCCAACTTCAGAAGTTGGGGAGATCTCGGCCAAGAAATCATAGAGGAGGACCCATCTCATCTCCTATACCAAGATGATAGACTAGCAACCAATCTACCAATGGATGACAGAAGCAAAGGTTTGCAAATGATGCTTGCAATGGGCTATGAAAGAAACTAGAGACTTGGAAAAAATGACAACGAGCTTATAATACCTATCATTATGGAGACACGAATGAGAAATCTTGGCCTTGGATGTACCCCTCTAAGTATAACCATACGTGGTTGAAGTCCTCTAGTTAGAAAGGTCAATAAGCCTCCTCAGCAAACTGAAGCTAAACTTTGCTTACTCGTATCTACAAGTCGAGTCATAGACAACTTCACATTTGACATAACTGACATCTGTAGTAATAGTGATGATGAGGATCCCATAACTATCCTACCTAGGCTCTTCGACGATACCACTCTTCTCATGATTAGCACTTTATCCTTTGAGTCAAACCATCAAAATCATGAAATCCGCCTAGTTTACCCCCAACTCATCGATTATGACCAACAAGGACCACCAGTGCTCTCATAATTCATAGGACTATGGGATAATATTTCATGTGGGGATCACAAAGCAGGATTCATTATTGAGCTAGATACACAAGTCTATTATGGGGAAATGATTGAATCCTTCAGTTGCAAAAGTGAGAAATTAAGAATAATATCTAAGTCCTTGAGTGAAAACCACACTATGGCACTCTTTGACATGAAAAAAGTGAAAAGAAAGGACACATCCAATGGTGAAAACCTCTCTAAGGCACCTGAGGATGGGGGATTCAATCTTCTTTTCAAATCTCTTCATTAGGAAAATTCAACGGTCCTAGCAGAAAAGTGCAATCCAGTTAATCTAGGAACAGAGGAGACCCCGCACATCACATTTTATGTGGAATCATTACTATCATAAGAACAAGAACTCCTAGTAACCTTCTTGAGAGAGAGACAGATAAAATTTGCATGGAGCTACATAGAGATGTCAGGGCTCGATCCAGAAATTGTAGTTCATCACCTAGCAGTATACTCTGAAGCAAAGCCCATTAGACAAAACCTCAAGAAAAGGCACCCTCAAATTGCCCTGCTTGTCAAAATGGAACTAAAGAAGGTATTGGATGTTGGATTCATTCGACCAATAGATTATCCAAAATGGGTGTCAAACCTGGTTCCATCTCAAAACCCAATGAGGGCATCAGAATCTGCACATATTTCAAGGACTTGAACAAGGCATGTCCAAAAGATGATTTCCCATTTCCCAACATTGGCATGATCATAGGCATGACAACGGGACACAAAATTATTTTCTTGATGGATGGTTTCTCAAGATACAACCAGATAATGATTGCTAAAGAAGACCAACATAAAATGGCCTTCACTTGTCCATGGGGGGCTTACTGTTGGAATATGATGCCATTTGGCTTGAAGAATGCAGGTGCAACATACCAAAGAGCCATGACATGATCCATAAAACTGTCAAAGATTATGTTGATGACATACTAGCCAAATCCAGAAAGAGGATGGATCACATAGCAACTTTGAGTACTATTTTTGATAGGCTGGAGGAATACAAGGTCTGATTAAATCCAAAGAAGTGCATCTTCAGCGTACAATCAAGAAAGTTGCTAGAATACATAGTGTCAATGAGAGGTATTGAGGTAGATCTAGCAAAATTAAAATCAATCCTCGAGATGGAGGCACCAAAAACATTGAAACAATTGAGAGGTCTCCAAGGCAGGCTTCAGTCCATCGAAAGATTCATAGCACAACTGGTAGATGAACATAATCCATACTCTCACCTACTTCACAAGGGAGTAGTGAACAAGTGGGATAACAAGTGTGAAGAAGCCTTCAATAAGATCAAAGAATATCTACTTACACCACCCATCCTAATGCCACCGATCCCAAGAAAGCCATTAATTCTCTATGTGTTAGCAACAACAACCCTTGGAGCTCTTCTAGCTCAACATGACGAAAATGGAATAGAAAGGGCCATTTATTATATCAGTAGAACAATGGTTGGGCATGAGTTAAATTACTCATTTATTGAGAAAGCGTGTTTAGCAATAGTGTTCGCTTCATAGAAATTCAGACATTACATGCTAGCAAACAAAATCAAACTCATCGCCAAAATCGACCCTCTCAAGTACTTACTATCAAAAGCAACGCTCACTGGAAGAATGGCCAAATGGGTGATGATACTATTAGAATATGACATTGAATATGTGGAACGAAAAGAAATCAAAGGCCAAGTCATTGCAAATCAGCTGGCAGAAGCACCAATCTATTTAGAGAATCCTCTCATCTTAGAGTTTCTAGACGAATCTATTTTTTAATCTCAACATAGCCGACCACTAGAAACTTTACTTTGATGGCTCATACATGTAGCATGGATCAAGAGTCGGTGTCTTCTTTATCACCCCACAAGGGGACTATATACCAAGGTCCTATAAATTGGTGTTTCCCTACACTAATAACATTGCAGAATATGAGACATTAACCATAGGTCTCAGAATAGCAGTGCAGTGGAACATCATGGCCCTCAGGGTATACAGAGACTCTCAATTGATAATAAACCAAGTGAACAGTGAGTACCAGACTAAGGATGATAAGCTCGCTCCATGCAGTACATTGGTGGAGACTCTTAAGGAATCATTTATTGAGATCACATTTGAGCAGATACCCAGAGCCAACAACAGAGTAGCAAATGCCATGGCAACAATTGGATCCTTACTAGACATCCCTCACAATGTCCCAAAACATAAATTCTTGGTAGAGCAGCTTCTCGTGCCCGCATTCGAGGTACTAGAATCAGAATTTGTGTGTGAAATCGTTGGTCCCGATGATCCCTGGTACCATGACATCTATACTTACCTACAAATAGGTGTCATACCTGCTGACTTTCCCTCAACCTTAAAATGAACCTTTTTCAAAAAGGAATCCCAATTTGTCATCCTAGGAGATACCCTGTATTGTAGGAGCATAGAAGGAACCTTATTACATTGTTTAAATGTTGAGGAGGCCTTGACCGCTTTAACTGGAGTACATAATGGTATATGTGGCTCACACTCGAGTGGAATGACCCTAGCCAAGAATTGTTGAGGATGGGGTATTATTGGCCTACAATGGAAAGAGAGGCACATGACTACGTCAGAAGGTGCCTACAATGTCAGCAGCATGGGGACTTCATCCATGCTCGAGCTCAAGAATTTCATCCCATCATCACACCATGGCCCTTTTCGCAGTGGGGACTCAATCTCATTGGAAAAATCACTCCCACTTCATCTAATGGCCACAAGTTCATCATAACCACCACTGAATATTTTACCAAGTGGGTGGAAGCGATACCCATGACATATATAACCAAAATGTAGATATCAAAGTTCATCCTAAATTATCTCATTTTCCACTATGGTGTCTTACAAGCCATTATCTCAGATAATGGGACACCATTCAAGAATCAGGATGTTCGCAACTTGTGTGAAAAATTCAAAATCCAACATCGCTTCTCCACCCCATACTATCCCCAAGGCAATGGCCAAGCATAAGCCACAAATAAAAACATTTTAAAGATCCTCAAAAAAATAGTCAATGACGTAGGTCGTGACTGGCATCTTCAGCTCAATCCCACCCTCTGGGCCTACTGAACTAGCATCTACACACCCACCAATTCCAACCCCTTCTCCCTGGTCTATAGATCAAAAGCAACACTCCCCATTGAGATCAAACTCCCATCACTAAGAATATCATTGCAAAACCTTATCACAGATGAAGAGTACCGAGTATCAAGACTGAATGAGTTGGAGCTATTGGATGAGCGGTGTATAGATGCTTTAAATCATTTGCAAGTCTATCAAAATAGACTCAAGAGGAGCTATAACAAGAAAATCAAAAGCAGGACTTTCCATTTTAGAGAACTGGTACTAAAGGAGAATCATAAGAATGTACCAAATCCATACAACAAAGGAAAATTTGAACCCAATTGGTTGGGACCATTTGTTATCACAACAAGCTATAAGTCAGGGGCATATCATTTATCAACACCCGAAGGGGAACCTCTGCAAGAGCCCATGAACAACTCTCATCTCAAAAAGTTTTATGCCTAATCTTTCAAAGTATAGAACCAAAAATAAATTAAAAATTAAAAAAATAGAAAATGTCCTAAAGAAATGATTACCTTGGCAAAAACCTGGCAAACAGGCATCTTGGTGACAACAAAAAAAGCAAAAAGCAAAAAAAAACAGAAAAAGGATTAAAAACATTAAAGAGAAAAATCGTCCTTTAGTGAAAACCACTTCGGTGGCACTTTGGACAAGTACCTTGGTGAAAACCTGGCAAACAAGCGCCTTGTGTAAATGAGCACTTTCCATCCACCAGGAGCTTTATGACTTTTCTGCATCATCCATCCATTACGTTTCCATCATCCATCGTATTCAGATCCTCGTCCATCACTCATCCACCTGCATCTACACCATAGCTTGGTCTTGTGTTCTTATCATGATCCCTCTTAGTACTACTCGACCCATTCCTAAGGTCAGTTTGTCCTTCCTTTATTGGAGTAGTCTATTGAATCACGTTGGGGGCATGTTCTCATTGGATCGGATTCGTGTAAATGCTTGAAGTCCTAAAATTAGAAAATCCAAAATAATCAGAAAATCCAAAAATCCAAAAACATCAAAAAATCACCAAAAAAATCCAAAAACATTCAAAACATATCAAAATCCAAAAATAGGACAAAAGTCAGTCAAAAAGTCAAAAACAAATTTTTCTTGTCGAACTAAGGGTCTCTGAGCCTTGAACATAGGCAAGGTTGATCTTTGATCATCCCCCGAGACACCCAGGGTCAAAATTTTAAAGTCTCATAATAAAACCGACATTTCATCATGTATATCTTCATTTGTAACAATCAAGTCATGAACTATGTGGTCTCTCGGCAGATATAATGTAGGAAAGGCTAATCTATTGATCAGCCCCCGAGTCCCCTAGGATAGATCCTTAGGTTAGGCGTATGTGTAGGATCATGATGGGCCAAAAAGTGGCAATATGATGGGTATGTGGCTGACAACTTTTTTTTACCCAAAATTGATGAAACAAAAAGGGTTTTTAAAGGAGATTCTCAGCTTTCCACCAATATAAATTATGCTTTACTTTGAATTTAATAAGTAATTATTATTCATTTTCTATTCAAATTACGACTAAAGTCCTGATTGATAAACTGATTAAAAAACATCTATAGCTTTCAAACGGTATCACATTTTTTTAATCCAAAACATGCATCACATTCTATGCTTTGCATACTATAGGATTAAAAAAAGAAAGCTTGAATTTCATGAAGTTTTGACCAAGTTAAGGGGGTCAGACATACAAGTTTTTTATATTTATTAAAAGTTGTAATAAAAAAATCATAAGTAAACATTTACTCAGAAAAAAATTACAAAAAAATATGCATCACATTGGGACATGAGTCTACTTATATCTAAAATATTATAAAAAAATATTATCATTTTATTGTGGTTAGGGTGGTCAGACAAACACCTACTTCTTATTTTTTCCCTGAAATTTAAGTACTAGTGCATTGAAATTTAAAATTTTCACAAAATAGATTTCTTTCTTTTTTAAACAAACCTAGTAGTTTAGAAACTATATTCAATTTGCTCCAGATTCTCTTGTTACATATTTTTGAAATAATATACATAACTTATTGAAATTTTTACATCAAGTTGCCTAACTCTAATTTTTCTTATTTTTTTGCCACTTAAGGGCCTGTTTTTTCCATGATGATCCTGCACATACCCTTAGTCTCTTGGTCAAAATCTCAGAAAACCTCAAAACATTGAAAATCGAAAATCAAAACATTTGCAAAATCTCCAAAATACTTAAAACAACCTCAAAACATTGCAAAACATCAAAAACATCCAAATATTTGAAAAAAACCATCTGTCTCATTTTGTTTACACCCGCAATAAACACCACTCATAATAAACAACTGTCATCCTCAAAATTTGGTGAAACAATTGGAAAATAGGTCGGCAGGTTAAAAGTGAAAAATCAAAATGTCAAGTCTTATGTTTAAGTTAGTACATAAACAAGTTGGTCAGCTCTTTGTGTCAATAGCCTATCATCCAATCAATCACATATCAATCATCTGATAACATCATTTCCTAGGATGTATCCTTCCTACAATGGGAATTATTTATCAGAAGGAACACTTTGGATAAACGAAATGACATGCCGCCATCCACTAACATGTCCTAGGATGTATCCTTCCTACAATAGGCATTATCTTTTGGCAATAGTTTCGATTCTTATCTTTGAAAACACATTCATTTCTGGTTAGTGCTATAGAATAACATCAACTTGTTTTTTTACTTCATTTTTGTCTTTTGACTTATTTTATTGCGCTCATTCCAAGGACCTCTCGATGATATCCAAACAGAGGATTTAGAGAAATAGGAATGGGGCAATTATCATTATCTTTTGTCTGTTGTGCTTGTTGGATATTCTTGTAAAATAACCTTGGTGAATACTTGCTCTGTTAGGTATGTATGGAGGGTTTTTTGGACAACTTGTTGACTATTGCATTGATAGGTTATACCTTACCATGTTTTGGTCTGAGATGTTTGAAACTTATAAAGTGCATCCTAGCAAGGTTTATGTATGTCAGGTGTGAACAAGAATAATCCTATTTGTTTGTCAAGTCAAAGTCCATCACACTAGGTACAACACCATCCTGGTCCTCTATACCTTGATGCACCATACCACGTGTGTTATCAAACATAAGGAAATTGTCCCTTTGAAAATCCTAACTCCTCGGCAATTAGTCATCATCATTTGCATATTCATCATCTTATGACTTGTTGAAATGTCTTCTCTTCGTTTATCGCTTCTTGCTCTTCATGCTAACAAGGTACTATGACAGTTAATCATCATCATCATCATCAATCCTACATCTACAAATCATTTGCATAACACATCATATAGAAAAAATATGCATTGCATCTCCATCATCATGTAAATATGTTATTACAAGCTTTTTTCATAAATAAGCACATTTATAAATCATCACATTACATCCATTTTTTCCATTACATTGCATTCATCACATAAACATCATAAAGTCATCTCTCACATTACATTCATTACATAACATAAAGCATCATCATACCACTTTAGATTAACATATCATTTCATATATTACATCAAATCACAATAAATGCATCACATACATCTCACAATCATTTAACATGTTTAGGATAATATATATTTGTTATTCTCAGCATCTTATAAACATCTCATTTACATCATCAATACGTATGATATAAAGCACAACCATTGCATTCACAATACATCATACATATTGTCCATCGGTCATCCATAACATCTCATAAATAACCATATCGCAATCATTTTTGCATTTCATTTTATAAATCATTTCATACCATTATAAACATTCAAACCATAATAAGAACATAAAAATCCATTACATTAAAAGTGTTTATAATCATGGTTCACATATTATTTTTTGTATACACCATAAATCATCTCCATATCATTTTACATCTCATATCGCATATCATATCATTTGCATCAACATACGTAAATCACATTACATCATACATCATCATCAAAACGTAAATAATCATCCATCCATATCACATATCACATAAATCCATTTTGAATATGTCATTTATTAAAAGGCATAACATAGATCTATTAGTGCATACCACATCATAAGAAATGCATCCATATATACATATCATAACACCATAACATGATTGCATAACATATAGAAATAGAACCATCCATAAATCCATAATCAAATGAAACACATCACATCATATCAACATCATTATCTCATATATATCATCATCGAGTAACTGTCATAGTACAAAATAATCAGGTCACTGTACATGTGTGTCAATAAGTACAAAAGGCCCAATGGGCTATAAAAAATGAGCCCATATGGCACGAAAAATGATGTCTCAATCAAAATGAGGCCTAACCATCTTGTCTGCTACCCTTGCCTCTGTCACCATGACCCTCTACTAGTCTGTGGCTAGTTCCCTACGAGAAATCTGGGGCCTACTCTGCTCTGGGTATAGCTTGGTGATAATGCAGGTGATAATAGTTGGCCTCCCAGATGGCCTCCCCGTAAGAACAAAGAGGCACTGTGCTCTAAGAGGAGGAGGTCGCCATGCTCTCCAACTGCTGTCTCCAACCCATCTCTATGACCACCTGTAGCTTTGCAAAATGACTTGGTCTCTCTCGGCCCTAGCTCGATCCCTATCTTCCATCAAGGTCTAAACCTAGGCCTATAGTTGTGCATTCAGTGCATCTCAAGGATCTTGTTGTCCTCGTGTGGGCCGCATGTGAGGTTGACCCTCACCCTTAGCTTGTGGTGGTATGTCTTCCTACTCCTAATGCCTCGCTAGCACCTAGTCCTGATCCTGCATGTGAACATCAACCTAGATCAATTGAACTGGAACCTTGACTGGTTGATCCTGCCGCTCACCATCTCTCTGTCCTCGTCCTCCCCCTCTGGCCCTTGATCTCCCTCGAGTAGAGGGTGCTCCTAGAACTGTCAACCATAGGGGTGGCCAAAACCAATCTCTATAGGCCTGTCACGCTTGGATTTGCAAGCCCCTGATCATATACCCATGGCCAGGCCACCAACTATCTAAAGTTGTCTACTGCTTTAGAGGCAAGAATGTATCACCCCCATGAACCCTGTGATACAGTGTAGGAAAATATGGCCACATAGTTGTCATCTATCCAGTATTGTGCCTCACTGAACTGACGTTGAACATGTTCAAGCAGGTATCTCTCCACCATTGTATGCTCCCACCCTTGCATAAAATGGTCCTGACAGGAAAAGAAGATCTATTGTGTGTCATTGTCCCATCTAGGGCAACCAAGGTATGGGCACCATGTAAAAACCTGCATCTCATCCAAGACCCTCCTCCAGTGAGGAATCTTGTGCTCACCCATGTTTGTAAAGGACACACCACCTCTGTAACGCCACACTAGGGGATCATCAGGCCCCATCGGCACTGCAATGACTCACGGCCGAAGAACAGCGATGTGATCCCATGCCCACACATGGAGAAGTGTAACACCTACTCCAAGTGCTCTATTGTCGAGGTAGATGTACTCATGTAAGTCCCTATAGAGCGAGGCTAGAAGAACAGGCCCCCAAGCAAAATGAACTAGTCTATCACGCATCACCATCCACTCCCAATAGAGACCCCAGCCAGGACTGAAATATCGACCTCATTGATCTAAGGCAACGAGAGCTGTAAAAAAAATCATTGCAACCACCAAGCAGAAGGGAGAGGTCAGGGCCTTGTGACGCTCTAACTCTATCTGACCCTCGCAGTAGATAACATCCTCTGTAGCAAGGACTGTATGATAGGTATCCCGTCTTGCATCCATACCGTGAATAACACGTCGCCCATGTATCAAAAATCTAAGGATCCGCCACATGTCCTCTAGGGTGATGGTAGCCTCGCCAGTAGGAAGGTGGAAGGATGAGGTCTCACTGTGCCATCTCTCAGAAAGTGCTAACATCATCCCAAGGTGGGTAAGCATAGGCGCTGTGTAGGAAATGTACCAAAATCCCATGTCCCGCAGCCGATCCTGCTCCTTGTCGCTAAGGTCTCGTAGGTAACTGAAAATATCTCACGATTTGTGCTCCCAAGAGTAGAGCTCCCACACCGGTCCTACATCAGGAAAGGTCACCATGTTAAATTTTTTGAGAAATTTCATTTAGAACATCCAAAAAGCCACCCCAACGTCGCTACCTGTGAAGGCGTCGTAGTTTGAATTTCAAACTACGACGCTAAAGTGCTAAACTTTGAAAATGCACCGCCATGGTGCACTTTTCTAAAAAGTGGCGTAGTTTGCAAAAACCCTAGTCCAAAAGTCCACCACTATGTCGGACTTTGAAGTACCCCCGCTACAGGTAACATAGGTGTCAGAGTTTGGAGTTTGTTTCCAAACTCCAAACTCCACTACTGCAGTGCACTTTAACGATGGTGGTCAGTTTGACCTACCGAGCGGTGTAGTTTGTTTTTTGAGCAGCACTATACAGTGTCGTTATGGAGGAACTAAGTTTAAAAGCATTAAATGAACTTGAAAAATAAAAAACAAAGCTCAAGGATCACTTACCGGTACCCCAATGCCAGGAGGTCGCTGATATGTCCAGACTCAGTCAGAAATATGCATCGGGAGCTGTTGTTACACCATCTCATCAGAATTTCAGAGCTCAAATCTCAGAATTGCTAAAGGGTTGTGAGTGAAAATGAATTGAAAGTGACCCCTCAAAGCCTTTTAAGCCTAAAAATTAGGGTTTTTTGACCCTATTTGACTATCCTACTATGGTTTTGAACTCTTGAACCTGTTTTTGTCTGGTTGAGGCCTGTTTTACATTGTTTTATTGCATTTAGACATGTTTTTGGCCTCCTGGAGCCTTTCTGCACCTGTCGGGCACCTTGTCCTCTTTTTTCAAGAGATCACCCAAAAATCAAAATTTTCATCCAATCTCTTGAGGGGGAAGTATATAGCATGTTTTCTCTTGCCTGGGCAACAATGGGGAAAAAATTTGAAAATGAAAAATCTTGGCTTTGATCAAGACCGTTTATTCTTTGAACCAAAGCAACGAGTACATTGCTTGAAAGAGGGGTAAAATGTAGACACATAAAATGTACTGATTGACATTGTGCATCTGATCCTAACCACTAACACCATTTCATCCTAAATCATCCCTCAGTCTAACCATTTAATCAAATAACCTTTATTTGTTTAAATTCACCACATTTCATCTCTTAATAGAATAAATCAATTTTATCTTGTTAACTCATTATCTCTCGTTAATTAAATAAATCATTTTATTTAATCAACTCCTAAATCTCTGTTTTAATTAAATAATTCATGTTACTTAATTAAATCTCTATAGTTCCTTTATTAAATTAAATAAATCAAACATTTGTCTAATTTAATCAAACATCCCCCCTTTGGTTAAATAAATCAAAATATTTATTTAACTAGGTCTTAATCATTTTCACCTCTTTTTGATTTATTTCAACCCACAAATCTAAATCAATTAGTCAAATCACCTAATCCCTACATTAAATTAATTAACCTTGATTAATTTAATCTCTTCTCATGTCCCATCCTTCATCTTTTTCCACTTGCACATGAAAATAGAGTTATTTGATTTATTAAATCTCTATTTTCTTTAACAAGGCATCTTTTAAGGAATATTCCTCAAGTTTGAATTCAAAATCCAAGTGGACTTTGTCCTTCCAACAAGGCATTTACTCCACCTACAAGGTCCTTTTTCCTTGAGCCAAGTGGCATTCAATGCACCTTTCTTCCCTCTTACATGTCATTTCAACAATTTCAAAATTCAAATATATGCATTTATTGACACACTCTCCAAAACTTGCACATTCTTCAACCATTCACATATTGACAAATGACACCCTTCCATTGAATGAAAGATAGTCCCACATTGCTCTATTTTATGAATTCTTTCAACTTGTCAATCTATAAATAGAGAGTTCATCCTTCATTTCGATCATCCACAATTTGAGTAAACTTACTACTCTCAAATATTTAGCAATCTTCACCCATAGTTTCAAATTTGTTGCTAGCTTATGCAGGTTTTCATCTTGGAGCACTCATTACTCTTCATCAAAGTGGATCAACTCTCATCATCCATTCACCATTGTATCATTGGAGTTGGGAAAGGGCCAGTTTTCACATCAAATTGTCACCAATTCCCTCAAGAAATTGAGAATTTACTTTGCTTTAGAATAGGATTTGATATGTTTTTAAGTTTGGTTGTGTTATCCATTGCATTTCCTTTCTATTTTGCAATTTAAATAAATTTCTTGAGGAATCTATGTTCTAGCTTGCATTTGATCTAATTTTTTGTTTGTTTCTTGTGTCATTACAGGTTTGTAGGTTTGGGATCTAGGTTCGCACAATTGTAAGCATAAGTGAAAGAATATCTCCTACACATTCATTACTTTAACCTAGTATTCGTTACTTCAACCTACTATGTTGGATCCATAACAAAGTAAGGAGAAGAGAGAAAAAGTTTTGTGTTTCGATTGTGACAGAAAATACAATTGAGGACCTAAATGTAATGGAAAGAAATTGTTTTATATATATTAAAGGTCTGAGTGAGGAAGAAGAGGAGGAACCAATATTAGAGGGTGATAGGGAGTTAGATGAGGAATCACATTATTACCAACCAATAATATCTCGTCATAGACTCTTATCTCATCATAGACTCTTAGGCTTGAGTGCCCCAAAAAATCTCAAGGTAGTGGTCCATTCTTAAAGAAGCAAAAAGTAATAGTGTTGATCGACTCAGGTAGTACTCATAATTTCATCAAGAAAAAGTTGGTTACTTGTCTCAATTGTTTAATATATCCAACTTTAGAATTTTAAGTCTTAATTGAATATGGTGGTACTATTAGTTGTTATGGAAAATGCCATAACATTTATTATCCATGGGAGATTATCACCTTGATAGCCTAATATATTTTTTTCCATGGGTGTAATAGATATTTTTTGGGAGTCTAATGGATTACTACATTGAGAACAATATAGATGAACTTCTTTCTCCTAAACCAGCTTTTCAAAAGACTAGTTCACCTTTCTCCAAAGGAAGGAAAAATTATATGAGCCCCATGAAAATCAAGTGCATACAATGTTTGGCAAGGTTACAAGTCACTAATGGTAGGCACAAACACAAATGATGAAAAAGGTTCACATAAGATTTGTTGGAAAAATGTTTCCATCCCTAAGGAAAGTGCTTTTATATGGTTGGCAGTTAAGAACAGAATCTTGACAAGTGACCAGCTAGAAAATTTGGGAATCATGGAGTCATTCACATGTGTTCTTTGTAAAAAATGTTTAGAATCGACAGATCATCTACTCTTGCAATATGAATTTTTCCCAAACATGCTGGAAATGGCTTTAGACCTTGAACTAACCTAGCAAGCCCCAATTGGAAACAATTTTCATGTCTTCAATAGCTGGCCTATCCTCTCCAAAGCATCTCTCTTATCAAGCCTATGGCTAGTATCTCCATCTCTCCTGATATGGAATATGTAGTGGGAAAGAAACAAAAGGATCCTCAAGAAAGAAACCAAATCTATAACCAAAATACTTCAAAATTTGGAAATTTAAATCTCAAAAACAGTGATGGCACATGTTCAGAAACTCTAGGAATTTGTCAATAGAAAACTCTTCATATCATAGGATTCCTAGATGTTAGCTTCATGGTAGATTATCTTGCTACCTAGAACAAGATCTATCCACACATCCAAGCTTAACCCAATTAATAGGTCACTAATTTGTTGGAATCCTCCTCGACCGGGTGTGTGGAAATTTAACTACAATGGAGCCTCCCATGGTAATCCAAGAATATCTACGGTAGATTGTGTGATAAGGAACCACAAGGGTGTTGTTTTAACTACCTTGGCATTAAAACTATCAAATGGCACAAACAACAAAGCTCAAGCTCAAGCTCTCCTAGGGTAAGTGCACCAAGATGGTTCCCAAAAAGGGGGCTTAAGTGGCCACTTTTTTTTTTTCTGAAATCAGGAAATACTGACCTTGGACATAAAATTGAGGATAGTTACACTCAAAATTTTGAGATGGAACAAAAAAAAGGATTGAAATGCTTCGAGTCTACTTTCTAAACTACTAATTTATTTTGAAAATGGTTGAGATTAAGGGGTTCAAATGAGGGACGTACACAAATTAGTGTTTCTTTTGTTAGAAAAACATAACATAGCAACTCTTGTACAACCCTCGTACGGTGAACTTTTTTTTAGTATTTTTAAAATTGCTATGGTCAGAAGTTAGCTAACAGTATGTAGTTGATGCATGATTTTTCTGATAATTTTTACTAATTTTCAAAGTGACACTTCCTGAAAAACAAAATTTTGGTCATGCTACCCCTTCAAATTTTGGAAACTAATTGAATTTTATTTTTATTTTTTAAATTTTAGAATGGACTCTAGTTTCTAAAAATGTAAGTTATTTGAAATTTTGATGAATGATTAATTTATAACGAAAAAAACACCAAACACTGTTTTTTTCCAAAAAAAAGACATACAAACAAAAGAAATTATGGATGAAAGGCTTAACATTGTCAAAAAGTGAAAAAAATTACATCATTAGATAGCTAAGAGAGAACCTAACATTAACCAAATGTTCGATTTGTTTGATATTGAACCACGTGCAATCCTAACGGTGAGCATGAACCCGATTATGTGAAATATTGTAAAATTTGCAAAAACACATCTCTGGTCGTTGGGAATACCTTCCAAGCCTTTGGGTTAGTATTCCAAGGAAAATACCAATCCCAAGGCTTGGGGATTCCCAAAGCAAGATATAACACACGTGAATTATAACGTACTCGCATTATATCTCATTTTTTGACATGGTTTTTTTCATTTGTGGGGAGCATGTCTAGCAAGACATAACATGAGCGTGTTATAATGGACTTGTGTTATGTCTTGCTTTATGTTAAATGATCCTCTATTGAATGTATGTTTATATGTTTGTATGCTTGTATTTCATGTATGTATGTATGTATGTATGTATGTATGTATGTATGTATGTATGTATGTATGTATGTATGTATGTATGCATGCATGTATGTATCAATGCATGTATATTGTATGTATGCCTACTTGTATGTAAGATTGTATCTACGCATGTACATGTATGCTTGTATGTATGTAGGATTGTATGTACATATGTATTATGCTTGTATGTATGTATTTATGTATGTCTTTAGAGGGAGGGATAATTTGAAGAGAGAGAGATATCTAGAGTTGTCTAGGTAGGGTGGGAGAGGGAGAGGGATGGGGAGAGAGAGAGAGAGGGGGGGTTGAAGTGATAGTTTAAGAGAGATGGAGGGGGAGAGAAGGGGTTGGAGTGAGATGGACTTAGCTAGGTAGGTTGGGAAGGATAAAGGGAGTGAGAGAGAGAGGGGGGGTGGGAGAGATAGAATTGAGAGAGAGGGAGAGAGAGAGAG